>JAODUP010000550.1:0-10000 GCA_025642065.1 Paralvinella palmiformis
TTTAATGATTGACTGGTTTAAAATAGATTAAATCCAGATTTGAACCAGTAAAAGGAATAAAGAAATTGCTGGAATCACTGCAGCGATATTTTATTATAGAAAATATTCACTTATTTTTGTACTTTAGCATCTTCCACTCTCATTGTCCCAGCGAAATAGACAGCTATGGAATATTTGCGTAGGATTTCGCACTTAAATGATTATTAATAAACACACAAATAAATTCATTAACATATAGGTTATGCAATGCTGAAGTGCCGTGTACGAATATATCTATATTCCTCTACTTTAGTTTCCATATACTTGGAAATTAAATAAATCTGATTTTATTTGTTTGCAATGTTACAGATACTTCATACAAAGCAATTATTTCAGCCACATACCTAGGGCACCTCCATGGCCTAACTGGTAGCGCGGTTGGCCACATATCTATAGCACCGGCCGGACTATGTCAGAAGGTTATTTCATCTTTCACTTCGCCACATTACATTTACAGATCGCTCAGCCCATTTAACCTACTTTCGGCACAAAAGTGGCTGTAAAACAGCAACAAAATTCACTAACATACTACTAAACTATTTAATTTACACATAGCAGACGATTATCTTCTCCAGAACAATCAGTGAAAAATACAAAGATCTTTTTAACACAGTTCTTACACTGTACAATATTGACATATTGTCAAACGTTTAGACCATTTTGCTTCTTAACAACAATCACAATTGCATGAGAATATGCTCTCTATCTTATGTGCTCAGTCTTCTGTTAGGCAAATCAAAAACATTAGATAATTCGTGAGTCTTAAAAAAGAACAAGCAATATTTGTTCATGCCTCAAACCAGGAAAGATGTCCTGTTGTCTATTTATATCGTCCGTAATATGTCCCATCGCGCCCACTAATCTGTAGCCAGCTATTCAAAACTGCAACTAATGATCAGAAACAGGTATTCCAGGTGTATACTTTAGCATATTGACCTTCTTATCGTTGTCTGAAAACTAGGCTTCTTTAAACATTGACATTACCTGTCAAAATATAATTACCACAAACAAAAATACTGACTCTTCAAATTTGCGTATCTATGACACATTAAGGCAACTGACTCACTGCTGCTGTTCTTATGTGTGTGTAGTCTCTCTATGTGTGTGTGTGTGTGTGTGTGTGTGTGTGTGTGTGTGTGTGTGTGTGTGTGTGTGTGTGTGTGTGTGTGTGTGTGTGTGTGTGTGTGTGTGTGTGTGTGTGTGTGTGTGTATGTGTGTGTGTGTGTGTGTGTGTGTGTGTGTTTTATAAAGATAGTTAAGGCGCTGGCACAGGTGTTATACTTTCATTCAAGCAACAATTAACTCCAAACTGATTTTTAAAAAATATTTAATTGTAAGTATAATTAATTACCGGTAAAATTTGAGAAAAATTTAAAGAAAAAAGAAAATTTCTAAAATAATCCAAAAGAGGATAATCTAAATATAAAAAAAGAAACTATGATTAAAACAAAACCAGGCTTTGTGTCGAACACTACGGCCAAGAAAGATTAAACCTAAAATGGAGAAATAAAATATTAATACACAGTATGAATAATGTGTGAATAATATCAGCATAAATCAGAATAAATTCAGATTAATACTAATAGCAGCGATATAACACGACTCAACCCAATAGCAACGACCGGTTTCGACCTATTCAAGTCTTCATCAGGTTGCATAGAATGTCTAACGTTACCATATTGCTCGAGGTTTATATACACAATTTTTCAATAGGAAGCCACGCACCTAATCCTTTAGTTCTTTTTAACAAAGGATGGGTGCTATTTTAATCTCTTTGTTCTATTTGTGAACTTACGTAACCCGGTGTTTTGAAAACATCCCAACGATAATTGAATAGAATTTATATGTTTGTACAGGTGTGAAAGTGCCCAACATAATAAGAAAATAAACCTAAATGTACTTCAAATGAATTAGTCGTAGTTTCCCATTTGACAATTGATATATAGATATCTCATTGCTTTACAAACATAGTAACGGTGGGTTGAGATTTTTGTGTTTCGGGCGATTGACGCTTTACTGAAGTTGTGTTTGTGATTAACTTTTCCAGAGCTTCAGGAGACATTCTATTAATTTTAAGGTATTTATTTCAACTTACTTGACACTAAATAACCCGAGAGGCTTTTATGTTTAGTGTAAGCTGTGATGATACTATATTGATAGTGTTCTAAATAACTCTTCGGTTGAAGTATCTTAAAATGTTTATTTATTATTCTTGAAGCCATATTGCCTGTTCTAGAAAACGGCATTATTAGAGCTACAGTGTCACCTTTTTCGGCCGATTCTAATATATCTTCCGAACGTTTTTTATTTAACCCTGTTGGTTCTAATGATCCCAGGGTATCAATCCAAAAAGTTTCTCGTTTTAGTCTATTAATTCGGTCCTGCCAATCAGAACCTGAGCTGTGTATTTGTTCAATCGGTATTAAAATATAATCACCGAGAGATGGACGGTTGTAATCAGGCAGAGAAGAGTTATCTGCGTGTACTTTTAAATGTGTATATAAAGAAGAAAGTCGATGTTTTCTTTCAATTGTAAATCTGTGGCCATTAGCTCTTATGCGAAGAGATGTACTAGTTTCGCCAACATATTGTTTATTACAGAAGTAGCATTGGGTAAGCATAAATAACATTTGAAGAAGAGCAATCTATATCTCCCATTATTCCAAATGTTTTTTGGGTGACAGTGCTCGTAATATTTGAGCAATCACTTATTAGATGACACGTCATGCAGTTCATAATATTGCATGGTTTTGAACCCAAACGGCTGGTAGTTGGAATGCCGGTATTTGACCGACGTTGTTTTATTTGCAATTCTCTAACAGTTTTCTGTGGTCCAAAAGAAACCTGTATATAAAGCATTTCGACACCTCAGATGCTGACATCAGCTTTATTCTGGGTTCGAATAACTGAATAAATCCTACCTATATGAACCATGTATCGATACACGTCCGACTGGTCTGGCGTCGAAGTTCTTCTCTAACCTAAGTGAAAATTCAAGCCCTATATATAGCCTCAGCGTGTTAACAACATTACAGTTTGTTCATAACAAAGAGAATGTACACTAACACAGTATGGACTCACTAAAGCGATTAAACTAAAATAAAAACAAAGTAGCAATACCGCACAATGGATTATGTGTTTGTGTGTATGTGTATGTGTATGTGTGTGCGTGTGCGTGTGCGTGTGCGTTTGTGTGCGTGTGTGTGTGTGTTTTATAAAGATAGTTAAGGCGCTGGCACAGGTGTTATACTTTCATTCAAGCAACAATTAACTCCAAACTGATTTTTTTTTAAATATTTAATTGTAAGTATAATTAATTACCGGTAAAATTAGAGAAAAAATGAAAAGAAAAAAGAACATTTCTAAAATAATCCAAAAGAGGATAATCTAAATATAAAAAAGAAGAAACTATGGTTAAAACAAAACCAGGCTTTGTGTCGAACACTACGGCCAAGAAAGATTAAACCTAAAATGGAGAAATAAAATATTAATACACAGTATGAATAATGTGTGAATAATATAGCTAACAGACATAAATTCATTAAGTACTATATATATATATATATATATATATATAGAGAGAGAGAGAGAGAGAGAGAGAGAGAGAGAGAGAGAGAGAGAGAGAGAGAGTTATATATATATATATATATATATATATATATATATATATATATATATATATATATATATATATATATTAGCCTACATAAGTGCAAGATTTGTACCTACACAAAGAGAACAATCCTGAAGATAACATCAACCAATATGAACGTTGAATGGAATATATCTCTTTGGTATTCGGTTGTGAGAGCAGTACTTTGAAAGACAGCGCCAAGTGATTGTTTATTGATAATATTATAGTGATGTGCTTAGAGCCATATCGACGAAATGCAAAACAACGGGAAGATGCCTTATTTGTGTTTCTCATTAGTGCTATCCAAGGACCCAAACTATGATTGCAAATTCGGAATTGTTCATTTTCCAATACTCGTGCTGTTGGTTGTCGAAGAATATCAAATGGCGTATTATATGTTTAAAGGGACATCTAAAATCTGTCTCTCGCAAGCTCATCTCTCAAGTTGATTTGAAATCAATGGCACCATGTACCAAACCACTGCGTTGTTATTTTCAGGTTAACAGGATAAACTGAACATTCGGAAATTCTTCTCAATCTAATATTTTTCATGTGACCAGCGTTTTGGGGGTTATCGGAGTTTATTCAATAAAAGCATAAGCGCAAATGACCACTCATTTGTTCACTCACTCACACTGCCAGACTAAAACGTATATACTTTAGTCGCAAAACGGGTACCTCTATTAACCGACTACCTTGGAACCATTTTTACGATGTTCCGAGGAAGAACCCATCGCCTACATGTCACGGATTTGACACACACAGAGAGACTAGATTAAATACTCATATGGCTATATTATATTAATTTAAAATATGACGATCTCCACATCAAAACATAGCTAACCAATATATTCCTTAGAACCGGAATATTTTATCTGTAATTTCAAATGCTAATCAGAACTGTTTCGGAACCATTGCTCAAATCCCCAATGTTCCCAATTTGTTTCACAAAATCAACATAACCAGATTAACATTTTCCATAATGACTGGCTGAGATATTTATTAAATTTTCATTTTTCATTACCGTATTAGTATCATGTTTATAAATATTTTAGCAACAGATCGAAGTAGGTTTATTTACTGTTATGACCTGATTGAATAATATTTACAGCTTCACGACCATGTATGGCCATAGTATATTTGGTCGTTGTTCTCTTTTGTCCTCTCCTTATGGTGATATATGAGATAAGCAAGTCAACAGAGCGTCTTTTATTTGTTTAGATAATGTACGCGTCTCATTCTTTCCGCCTACCTGTTTACTGACTTTTAATAATCTTTAAGATAGCATCATGTACTTGTTCATGTCGTCCTCGTATGTTATCACAGTTATGTCATGAGCGTGATAAAATTGATGGAATATGTTTTGTAATTATTGGCCAATATCACAAATATATAGTGTCACATTTATTATGTAATCTCATAAAATTAATCTGATATGAGAATACAGTGTCGTTACCTTACATTTATTAAATTTCGTGATGACACACTATCGCATTTGTGTTGTCTTTATATCATCATCATCATCATCATCATCATTGCTATTATATGAACCTATTCTACGCTGCATCATTGATAATCTTTCACACCTGTGTTGCGTCTTTGAGGTGGATCATTTAATCATCTCATTATCCAAGGAATCATTATCCCTCGGCTTTATATTCCAGGCTAAACAAAGAATCACTTATTCACTTTCAAAGCTACGTATCGAGCACATTAATAACTTACAAGAGACAGGAGCATCATTTTATATATATATATATATATATATATAACGAATGCCTCATTTTCTGGCAATAAAGTAATCTCATTTAAAAGATTTAATTTGTGACAATGTGTGAGGATGCATGTAAATATATTTCATAATTCAATATTTTGTTTAGATTCTCAGCTTCCGAAAATCGTAGATTACAGTGTCGACATTTTTAAGATCGTTTATAAATTTGGTGAAAACGAATAGAAAGGTTATACAAAAGTTCAATAGGTCAAACTTTTCAGTTGGTAGAGAAATGGGTAAAGATTCGTCAATTAAACTCCTTTCTCTTTCTAATAATTCTAGCTACAGTCCGCTTAGTAGTAAATAATTCAAAATAAATGATAATTTGTTAAGGGAATCTTCTGTGCTAAAGACGTTCAATGCTGAATGTTCTTCTTCCATTTGCCGATGAAGAGTAACCATATGTTGACCACGGATATAACATATAAATATCAACAATAGATATCACGAAATACAGATGGTAATATTAATTTCCTACTAATTATTACAAGTTCGTGCCAACAATGTTCACATGTTTGTTTCACCGATTGGAGAAACTGGATAAATATTATTGTTATTATTATTATTATTATTATTATTATTATTATTATTATACACTGTAGCAAGAGCTGAACACATGATGCAAATTATAGAGGTACGTGGATTATATGACAATCATAGAATCTTATTCAAGGTTACTCATACCTTGAAATGCATTGACCAATCATAATGGCGACGCTCTTTCAGACTATACTCTATTCATATCTTTTGATGATGTAGCTTGCCAAGGTCAAGTTAGAAGTGAATATTGCCATGAATATTAATCTAAAACCAGAGAGGCGCTGGCACTCCAGTGAAATACACGAGATTAGAGGATTTAATCAACCGTATGACTACACTTTGATCCGCAATTCTATTATCAGCTGTGTCCTTTGTCCTTCTTGATGACCAACACCATCAGTGATCAACAAAGCATGCCATGATACAAAGTTTAAGGTGGCAGTATAATTTGGTTATTCCATGGTGATGCATATTGTTTAATATGAAGTACAGCCATGTTTAGATATATCATGCACTGAAATTTTGTTTTGTTATACATGTTCGGTGAAGATGGAGCTGTGGATGTATCACTGCCAAAGGTTAAGCGTTATCTCAATCATGTTGCAGTAGATTTATGCTCAGTATTTTTAAGTCAAAGTTTGTCATCTTGTTTCACAGAAAAAGGCCATTAATTATAAAAAAGGTAAATATATACCACGATTATTTATCAGTTTTATAATGCAAATTAGTCGGTCCATCCCAGCAGGCATATACATGATTATAGGAAGGACAAGATATACAACTGCTATACACAGTTCTGTTTTATAATAATACAGGTTAGCCACTAGTTACTTTTATTTAATACTGGTAAGACATTGATTCTTCACTAATGATCTAACATTGAAAGGTCTTCAGAATCAAACGTAATTCATACAAGAACGTCGTCTTCTGCAAAATGGTTGTCTTCCACCACGAAACGCCATCGGCGTTGTCATGAAGTAAACGAGCGGTCGTATAGCATTACTGTAGGTGTCCAGATATATTGAACCAACATTTAGAAAGCAATTTCCATCATTGCTCTTTCTATATAAAGGTAGAACCATTGCAGCGTACAACAGCTTCGTCTCGAAACACCTCCTCCATATATTCCCATTTACCTGGTTAATTTGGTCACCCCTTGCAATTTACATATTTAGCAAAACTACTAAGCATGTTGTTCCTTATAATATTAACTCCATTTTGTGGTAACTCGCCTCGTGGATGTCTATAGATGTCTAAGTACGACTCGCTTTAAATATTAAACATTTCCATGACAGCGATGATTTTGGACGGCAATTTTCATGTTTGTTCCACCGTCTGATGCTCGTTCGTTCTCGACGGGACATCACACGATGACGCCTTCATTCCCAAATATAGATATATTTTAAAAGAAACCATTTATTGCGAATTCCACAAAAATTCCACGATACTATTTTATTTCTAGGACTGTGCATGTTACGGTGTGTCTTAAAGACAAATAGCCATCTAGTTCCCGGGAAAATAGGTAAAAATCAGTTATATCAAACACCAAAGTCTGACCAAATGTTCTCACATAGCGCGTTGTGTATGCATCCTTCCTCGCAATGACACAAATTTAATACGTAACACAGTAATGACAAAACGAGCGTCATTCTTCTTTGTCGGATTAGGTTTCAGATTACCCGACGATTACTCTTTGTCAAATCCACGATTGTCTGAAATGTGCTGCGAAGAGGGACTCGGAATAAATCAGGCTTAAGCCATAGACATGTTAGTGAACCAGGACTCGGTCTAATGTCACGGTGTCTCTAAGCGATATCCGTCAGGTAAATGTGTTTCGTGTCCAATCTATAACCTGGCTAGTATTCGAATCGGTCATCAACGATTTGATACTACTACTGCTACTGGTTTCAATGGTGATGAAAATGATGACGAAGATCACGATCATGATGATGATTGTCATGATGATTATGATCATCGGGTTACTAATCATGATTAGGTCGACATGATTGTTTTGTAGGAGATGACTAGTGCAATAAGAAACAATAGATAGGGATGTATAGGGAACAAGATGTCCTATCTACTTAAACTGATGATGTAAATGTGATAATGACAAAGATGATTCAATCAGAATTGGACAATAACGATGACACCAACCATTAGTAAGTTTAGGTTATATAAAGTGATAACCTTTTTGTCATACGAAGTTTATTCTGTTCTATGTATATGTTCATGTTGGTGTGTGTGCGTGCGTGCGTGCGTGCGTGTGTGTGTGTGTGTGTGTGTTTGAGTGTGTGTATGTGCGTGCGTGCGCGTGCGTGTGATATATATATATATATATATATATATATATATATATATATAAGCTTTACATGATATTACAGCATAAGAAAAATATTAACTACCACAATCTGGAAAGAAAATATAAATAGTTTTATAAACTAACACCATAAATGATCCACTTCAATTGTTATCAATATTTTGTGATTATTTCTCTATCTTCGGTTCAAGACATGCAATTAAAATACCTAAAGTTAATCTCAACACTCTTTAGAGCATAACAAACTGTTTGATAGTTCAAAGTATTAAACTAAAAAGGCCGTATGAATTCATGTTTATATATATATATAACATATTAACCAAAAGCCAATATAATGTTACTGCCTTATCCATAACATATTTCATATAAAGATGTTTATCTTAAAGTAACTAATTCCGATTGACTATTACAGGCTTGATGGACAACTGGGTGAAGGACTGTAAGATGACAACTGTGTGTTGATGTACAGTAATATCTAGGGCGCCTCCGTGGTCTAGCTAGTAGCGTGTTGGACTACAGATCACTACCACCTGAGTTCGAATTTCGGTGAGGGCATATATGTAGGGTGTTTCTTCTGTAACTTAGTTTCGTTAGCTTAGGAGGTCGCTCGGCCCATTTAGCACAACAGTGGCCGTAACACATCAATTATCATCATCACCTTTACAGTAATATCCGCCTCTTAGTCTACCTAGAGCTGTATTACTTAATATAATTGAAAATATTGATACTTGTATATTATTAAATTATGTATGGTTTCAACATAAACGTACTTACTTTCTTACTTTAAGTACTTAAGGAACGGACTTTATTAAGATACTGGCCTTCCCTATCGCTGAATTATGTCTTCGGGAGAGACTTATCCGACTCTATGAGATATCCCGACGAGTCTGACTCCGGTCAGTCCTATTAAGACAAAGCAATCATCTGTATTACGTGCTCCAGCCTTGAATAGACACGGAATCTAGTCCTTTCTGGATCACTCTGGCACCAACTGAGCCCTTCTCGTAGCCGAGGTCCACCTCATAATACGCCATATTTTCTGTATAAATCATCTAAACGACTGCTCCAGATGGTAACAAATGGCGTAGTTCTGCTGAGATAGTGTCCAAATCTGGAGACAAACCGCTCACAAATTGAACTTGGCGTGAATCGATAGATAAATGTTGGGAATTGGGGAAGGGTATCTCCCGATTGATGGCCTTAGATCCTTATTTGACGGATTTGTCTAGTTTAGGAAGCTCCACGCAGATTACAGATGTGAGTATTAAGAAATACTTAGCTTTGTGACCAGCGTTCTCGGTGTAGTTAAAGTGGGCACTAAAGTATTCTTTATTGTATCATAATGGCTCTCTCTCTCTCTCTCTCTCTCTCTCTCTCTCTCTCTCTCTCTCTCTCTCTCTCTTTCTCTCTATCTCCATCTCTCTCTTTCTCTATCTATCTATCTATCTATCTATATCTATCTATCTATCTATCTCTCTCTCTCTCTCTCTCTCTCTCTCTCTCTCTCTCTCTCTCTCTCTCTCTCTCTCTCTCTTATATATATATATATATATATATATATATATATATATATATATATATATATATATATATATATATATATATTTTCCCACCATCAGTCTGTTCCTTTTATTATTCCTTTTGACAGAAACAAGCATGCATACGACCACATGCACGAAGGCAACCACAAAGGCAT
>JAODUP010000550.1:15000-110000 GCA_025642065.1 Paralvinella palmiformis
TGATTTCGAGTAATGGCTAAGGTTAAATGATGACACAGTGTTGACGCGTTGACACGTTTTTTTTACTGTAATATTGGTTGATAAATAACCGAGTGTAGTAGTAGTAGTAGTAGTATTTATTTCCAATTTCAATATCAAATAACGTATACATAATGCAATTTTACAAGTATATTATTATATACAATAAGGATAAGGACGCTGATGAAGCTGTTCAATATTATTTAATTTCTCCGATTTGGTATTAAAAGCTAACATTGATTGAAACGATACGTCTGAATTCGATCACAAAAATCTCACCTTAAGTTGGGGTTAAGTCTGGAAAAGGTTTTGCCATAACATTCTGGAGGTGATCATTTTAATACATAATCACACTGACATGAAGTCTGCTGGTTGTCGTTGGGTGCAAAGCGTGAATATATCAATGATAAATAGCCATATCTAGATCTCTCAAGCTAACTTATGTGGTTCCGAATAGTGGTTCACCATTCTGTCAGAACCCTGATGTGTAAATTGGATGTTTTTATGCACAATTTTAAATTTCAACATTGAACATTATATTTCATAACAGATTAAAACTAAATATTTATAATTATTCTGGATCCTGCACGCATGTAACAATTTATAATTCACAGAACTATGAAGTCCCATTCTAGGATTCTGGAATTAGATAGTTAATAATTATGCAGTTTCTACTTATAGTTAGTTATTTTTGACTGTGGTTCCTTTAAACATGGCATAAAATGACAATCTTTCTTATCGTCCGTTATTGGGTCGAATTGGAGATAGGTCGGACCACGGCATATAATGCCACCTACGACGCCTCGACTCATTATGGTGCTAACAGTGCTACTGTTAATGCATCATCTGGTACGCCAAAGCAAGATTACAGCCTCTCAGGTTCAACACTAATCCACCCAAACAAACCTGCAATAACCGAATTGTAAACCATCTGGCACCGATAATACGCGGTAAGAATCCGGTGGGGGTGGCACATACGGCAAAATCTTGACCGAACCTTTTAGTTATACCAGTGTAATGTCTGTGAGCACCGAATAAGCTGATCGGTAGACAGTTGAAACTTGTGGTACAACACATCCCCTGTTAGCACAAATACTGCTGAAATAGACTAAACATGTACACATATAATACAACGAATACGCAGCATAACGCGATTACAAGCCACTAGATCCCACAGACACCAATACATTCCCTCAAAATAGAACAACTGACGTTCCATAAAAGTAAACTGCAATAACATAAAGTAAAAGGTATCAAAGCTTAAGGCAGTTTATAATAATGTACAGCTTCATGTTATAATTGGAACTTAATCTAATTTAGGGAATCACGATGTAGAAGTATTCCAATAAATATATATATATATATATTGTTATCCATCTACGTATGTGACATTAGAAGGTGTGTGAAATCATCTTCCTATTAGAATACAGACATGTTTGTTGTAAGGTATTAAAACCTACCAAACATAACTGAAAACCTAGATGATGGCCTAACGATAACACTTGATTGGCCTAATCGGGGACAGCCAAGAAAAACATATCACGTCTGGCGGTGATTTCAAAGCTGGTGGTGATGTTGACTGGGATGGTCATTCAATCCGAGACATCTTCGGAAACCAGTGATTGTACAAGTGGGACAATGCGGAATAATAAAGAGTATAAATATCTGAGTGTAGACCAAAATTAAGTTTGTTCAAGGAGGTGGTGCATGGAACTATTTTTAAAAAAAATGCTCCATCTAAATATAGTAAAAGAGATGGCTAACACGAAGTACTACAATTCAAACAAATCTAAACGATCCGAACTATGAGTAGATCTGAAACTCTGAAAAGGCATACGTAGAAACCACTTCGTTAAGCAGAATGGACGTAGATCAATGATATTATTAAGGATAGGTTGTCCTCCAATAACAATAAACCATTTTGGAAATACGTTAAAGAAGAAAGACGGGATACAAATCGAGTAGAACCATCACTAGAAAACGGCATTCTCCCCAACGACAGCCAGACCTAAAGCATGGATACTGAACAAAGAGTTCGAATTAATCTTCGCCAAAGTGATGGAGAAGAACAGTTTCCCTTGCCTTTGCCAGGTAATCCATTCCCAAATATGCAGTGTACATTACCTGTCGGCGAGTCTGTATAGTTTACATATGCTATCTAGACAGCCTAAAATCAACAAAGCCTCTGACCCAGTTGGAATACCAAACAGTGTTAAGACTGTTAAGAGAAGTTGGCACACACCA
Organism: Paralvinella palmiformis; assembly: GCA_025642065.1. Classification (NCBI taxonomy): domain Eukaryota; kingdom Metazoa; phylum Annelida; class Polychaeta; order Terebellida; family Alvinellidae; genus Paralvinella; species Paralvinella palmiformis. The sequence continues at coordinate 17,263 of JAODUP010000550.1, forward strand.
TCTTACGCCAATACTTACTGCTAACTTCCAACAATTTTCACATAGAAACTCACTGCAAGAAGATTGATGTAATGCTAATATTTCGTCACGATGACCACAAAGTCGATAATTACAAAAAACCTTTGTTATTAATATGTGTATACTGTAAACTATTCATCCACCTAGGATGTTCTCATATACATAAATATCTGGAGACCTATAGCATCCGACGAAGTAACTCATGACAAAAAAGGGCAATCGTCATGATTCATCAATTTCTTACAAGCTATCAGCATAGAGTTGTAGTTGATGATGCACGTTCCAATAATGTATATCTTGCATCGAGTGTGGCGCCTCCGCGGTCTAATTGGTAGCGCGTTGGACCACGGATCACTACCATCTGTGTTCGAATCTCAATACAGTGACCTACTAGACGTTGGAGTTCACTGCTTGGCACGTTGATCACTTTATTTGTCTCCCCGTAGTAACGGGCAGCTGATCTTCCAAGTGGCTTCAACATTTCCCAGTAGTTAGATTAAAATGAGAAATATACATTTCCAGACAAACAAACGTCAACGCAATCTGTCTCTAGAACTAGCCCAAAAACATTACAAATACAAATACGTGCCATCTATACAACAATTAACTTAGTACTGTTAATGTTCAAAACATGGTCTTCGCGTTCATTGTTTAGAATTATATAAATACTAGATTAAGTGCTTATGTGCCAATACATGGCCACAATATCGAATTCGCATCACAGCATGTGTATGTTACAAAAAGATTGTGAAACTATGGATTTCGTGAAATCCCTGGTTTAACAATCTTACTGCAACATATACACGTTTAAACTAGCGGTTTCCGAAACCTGACTTTAGTATCGGATTTCTGTCATTTGCTATTAGTGTCAATGTTATAGGTTTAAGGAGATTAATTTACCGTGACACATGATTAAGCCTTAATTATCCGAAAACTTTCTAGATATCTTAATTCGATTTGGGAATACATCACCCGAAACAAACAAAAATGCATTTATAGCAGACAAAACAACTTTATTAATCATATAAAATATTCCTCAATGATATCGCGCAAAATGTGCCTAAATAACCTAACAGATATCGCGATTGGCCACTGGCCTCTGACACCTAGGTTCAAATCCAGACCTGGCCATATCTGAAGGGCGTGTCATTATTTGGCTTCGCCTCATTAACTTTATAAGTCACTCAATCAGTTTATCCTACCAGGTGCACAAAAAGCTATAAAACAGCATATTTTAACATTTTGAGAACTTCTGCTGCGTCCTTGTTATTTTTCATCTTCCTGAGCTGTGTCACAACGAGCTAACGTTGTGTGTTATCAAAACACGACTCACGAACTGATATATTTAACTGTTACGTTATGACGTTAGAGAACCTACATTGGCTTATGTGTCATGTACTGAGCTCGTGTTGCATTGATTTGCCGACTTGATATTTGTTGACTGCCTGAAACTAGACAGAGGATAAAGTAGTTTATTCCACCTAATTATACGTGTAGTATGTACTGAAAGAATATAGCGAGCAATGTTACGTGAAAGTCACTTTTACAGGCAAATATACAAATATACAAATAACCAGAAATGTGCGCACAAGACCGAACTTGCGGGAATGACAATGACAACACCAAGAATAAGTGAGAATAAGTATCAGAATACAACTTAGGTTTTTTCTCTATTATATATTCTTTACTTTTCACAGTATTTATAGTAGTAGTAGTAGTAGTAGTAGTAGTACCACCATTATCAAGAAGTACCAATCTACATATGACGCATAATTTCCCTTCCTCTAAATATTTACGTGTGTACATCCGCTAAATAGGCAGGTAGTACTATTGCTGCATCACGTTCCTCGCGATGTCTACCGAGAATGTGTTTTCCCACCGGTCGATGTGAGAAAGTATACACGAGCGGTAATACAACCAGCTGAAGGTAAGTAAACCAGGTCGCCGCGGTGACGCAGTCGCGTAGCAAGACGCTGTCAACGTGAAACACGTCACAACACATCAACACGACGTAAGGCAGCCAAAAACAGTCGTAGATTAGTGTCATAATGAATAGGGCACGAGTCAGTCGATTGTTGCCTATTGGTGCGTGGTCTGGTACGTCAACAAATGTCACGTGACCGTCATCGTGGTGCAACTCGGTTACTTGTGACTCTATGGGCTGTGTGTGGAACACCTGCATGGGAATGTAATGCGATTGTAATCGTTGTTGTTGTTGTTCTAGTTGTTGTTGTTGATTTGAACGACGTCGTTGTTGTTGCGTTCGAGGATAGCCTCCAGTCGACAATGGCTGAATTCTCGTCTCCGCTCTGCGTGCGGCGGCTGTTATTTCCGGATTGATTCTCGATCCCAATCGGCGTGATACGATCCCATCAGGTACCAAGTAGAAGTTCCAAGTACCACTGGTCGTCGGATCCCGGCCCGCGGGCTTCATGCGACGTCGTCTACGAAGGTAAACCAACATTCTACCGTAGAGCAACAGAGGCGGCGACGCGGCGAGTAGAAAGGCGACGACGAAGACGATTTCGATGCGATTCGCCTCCAGACTGCGCTGAGGCGTGCATCGGTCGGGGCGATGATCGGACTCGTAGGAGTTGACGTGAAATATCGGAGGAAACGCCAGCGAGAAGGCCGCAGCCCATCCGAGTAACACCATAGACAAGCACACTCCTCCGGTCAGCCGTCTGGCGTGGATCCGGCGATGGAACGTGGACAGGAACCTCTCCGAGGCCAACACCAACAGCGCGAACAGCGCCCCGAAGATCAGGAACGTACTGATGAAGGCCAGCACTTTGCAGGCGGACGATCCGAATCGCCAGCTGGCGCCTTGGATCACCGACGTGTGTACGAACGGCAGGCATATGGCCGAGCGCAGAAGATCGGCGATGACGTAATTGATGACGAAATAATACGGCGCCCGATGAAGGTGGCGATCTTTGACGATGACGTAGATGATGGCGGCGTTCTCGATTGCTCCAGCGCATATGATCCCCATTAGGCTGATACTTTTGAAGACCGTAGTCAGACTTTGATTCGACTGTACGGTTAAATCGTCGCTATGCGCGGCTGGATCCATTTTCCCTCAGCTACTTCGATACTGCTGCTGCTGCTGCTGATGATAATGATGATTATGATGATGATAATGATGATGATGATGATGATGATGATGATGTTTGGAGTTTTACGGCCACTTATGTGCACAAGATAGCCTAAAATATAATAGTTCGGGTCCGGGCTATGCCCGGTCAGGAGGATCGAAATCCGGACCCTATCCGTAACGAATCCCTCATCTAAATTGTTAATCCAGATTTCCCTTCTATGAAGTATGCATACGACAGGGAGAGGCCGTCGATTCGAAATCCAGGCAGACGGAAGTCTGTCTTAATGAAACGCGTGCGTTATCGGTATCTCCCGTATCGACTAATGTATTATTTCAACCGGTTTTAATCCATCAGACGAAAGGGTTGGATATGCTCACCATGGCAACAAGACGCAATTGGAATATTTCCGGGATCATCTTTTCGTCTCTTTTCCCAACTGCCGCCTCAGAAGTCGGCCTCAACCGAAATCAGTATTTCCGTGGTCATTATCGATTCCGCGCCGGAAAACTGGAAATTAATCCGACGTTAATCGATTTTTAGAAGAAGTAACACTTGTCTTTCTTATGAAATGGCGTCGGCCAACTAAACACAACCCACGGATTTAATATCGTTCTTTAAATACCGGCCAGAATCTGGATAAATGAAATGTCACATTAATATCAATTATGCCTCCAGCTGTTTTCTCGTCCTTCACCACACATAAGCAAATGTAACGGAGCACTTGTCGTAAACATATTTTAACATAGATGTTTAGCCCTCGAGCCGAGGGTCATCTGTTTGGGTTTTTTTTCTTTTTCTCTGGACTCGGGACCTTTTTTAACATCTCCCACGCAGCGGATGGTATTTAGTTGTCTCAACCTGTAGGCAATGAAGTGGGTCTCATAAGAACATATTTGGGTATCTTCCCAAGTCTAAATGCGTACTCGCCCGTTGGTTATTGTTGTCATAGTTAGCTCCTTGGGCCGACTGGGCACACGTAAAATTAATGACTGGCTTTTCGGTGGCGATGTGTTGTGACTGGGGAGAACAAATTATACGGTTACTTGTAATGCCATAAGATTGTAGTGCGTTTATTTACTACGAGCTAGTTAGCAATAACATATGTATGCACACATACACACACACACACACACACACTATATATATATATATATATATATATATATATATGCACGCACGCGTGCACACACTTGCCAGTATAATGATGATTTATGATGATTGGTGTTTTATGGCCACCTTTGTGCACAAGGTAGTCTAAATGGGCCGAGCGACCTCGAAAGGTAATGAATCGAAGTCAAAGCCGAAACAGATATTCAGATATTCCCACACAGAGATTCGAACTCAAGTGGTAGTGATATGTGGTCCAACGCGCTACCAATTAGTCATGTTAGACCACTGAGGCGCCGGCACTTGTCAGATACAAGCAGACAGACAGAGACTAATACTCACACAAATACACCCAGGGAAAAACGTGCACCTAGATGGAACATACACGAACACAACGAATACAAATATATATTAATATCTCAATTACCTCATTACCAAACGATGATTGATGATGATCGATGTTTTATGGCCACTTTTGTGCACATTGTAGGCTAAATTGGCTGAGCGACCTCCAAAGGTAATGAAGCGAAGTCAAAGATGAAACAATCTTCAGGTATGGCCAAATCTCATTACCAAACGAATACAAAGTTCTGTCTAACCTACACTGAACCGACACAGGTAAGTGTCGCGCACAAAACAAACGCCTCAAATCTACCTGAAAACTAACAGTCCGATAGCTCCTCATTCAGTCCCATTTATCGCAAATCTCCGACGACGTCCGTCCAGTTAACAAATATTACCACGGAGGGAACAGTCTGTTCGAATCGGAACAAACTTCCTCCCATCCCAACCGTAATTGGCGAAGACAAACGGCGAACTGGTCCCCCGAAGTGATTGATTCGCCATCCTCGGTCCGAAGTCTCCGCCGCCGCAATGGTCAATAGCTCCTAGCTCCTCCAGAAGACGAGCCATTCTCCTCCGTATCGCTGGATGTTGGCATAAAGATCTCTCGGCTTCTCGTCTTGATCAGATTCCGAGCCGACTAACTAGGTCGTTTAGTCAGCTTTAGGACCGGATTCCCCGATCGTTCGAATCGTTTCTTCGGATTCCCGTTCTTCGAGGAAGAAGGGTCGAGGTTACTGGGAGGTGTTTCGATGGCTTTCTTCTTCCGTCGGCGAGGACTCATCGGCTTTCGGCCGGAAGTAAGCCAACGCCGAGTATACGGTATGATTGCGTTAAATATCACAGAAACAGGAATGTTTGAATGGTCCGAGTGTGAGATGAAGAAAACGAAACTGCCTCTTGGTAATGGCATTAGGTATTATCTTTCAGAGTCGCGTTTGGGGGGATATTTTATTTATTCTATACGGTTTGTTTTAGCTATTCGGTGAAATTAATTATTAATTTAATACGATTAAGCTAGTATCATTATTATTAATATTATTATTATCATCATCATCATCATCACAATCAACATTATCTTCATTGTTAACATCATTACCAGCATCTGTAATAGTAGTAGTACAATAATTATTATTATTTTTATTTATGGTAGCAATAGTGGTAATAGTAGTAGTAGTAGTGGTAGAAGTAGTAGTAGTAGTAGTAATAGGTAGAATAGGAGGAGGAAGCATATTATTTAAATATGTACATTAAAAATAATAGTAGAAGAGAAATCACCAGATATTATTATTTACGCTGACTTTTATTTACAACTGAATAGAATCTGAAATATAGAACTCTTGTTGTCTAGCTGGTGTTACAAATACTCTATTTCCTGTTTTATTGTTATTGTAGGGATATGAGGGGAGGTCGTATCATTGTACCTGTCCACTTATAATGTAACTAGGAAACTTGTAATCTTTTGTTTTCATCATATTGTGGATCATTGCTCGTCTTCTCTCGTCGGTGTTATTCTCCGCGCCACCGTGGGCTAACCGATAGCGGGGTTGGCCACAGATCTATATCACCTCGGGTCAAACCGGGCTGGGCTATGCCAGACGGATGTTTCATCTTTCACTTCGCCTCCTTACCTCCGGTGATCGCTCACCCCATTTAGCCTACCTTGTGCACGGAAGTAGCCGTAAAACATGAACATCTAACATCTACTCTCCGATTTTGTTTGTCCAAGCTCTCGTAGTGTTTTAACTTTAGCCGATTGCTAGGCGGTGTATAAAGACCCAAAGCAATATTGATTATAATGAATGACAGTGGGGGGGGGGGATTATGTGTGCGCGTAGGGCTGATAGTTCCCCACAACGAATGTACATACAGTACATCATTGTCTCGATGGCCATTCCGATGGCACAGTGGTTAAATATATGCGCCCCATACCTCCATGTTGTGGGTTCGAATCCTACCCAAACCTGTGTTTTGTCGGAAATTTGTTTCTCCGGGTTGTTGTGGGTGTGACCAGCGTCGAGTCTTAACAGCTCAACTCGAGATAGCTGGACTCAACATCAGCTCGACTCAACATCAGCTCGACTCAACATCAGCTCAAATCAACATTATGGTCTAGTTGTGGGTGTGACCAGCGTCGAGTCTTAACAACTCAACTCGACATCAGCTCGACTCAACATCAGCTCAAATCAACATTATAGTCTAGCAGAGTATTGTATTAGCCTACGCGTAGGCTTTTAGAGTAGTTCGTCTTATCACCTTTAACAGATACACACATACATCATCTACTAGTAGTGGTCGCTATAAACGTACCGTGATAACGAAGATTAACACAGATTTCCTAATTCTTCGTGTCAACATTTTCCCGACTTCTACCTTTTCTAACCTCGACTACGACGATTTCTACAACGAAGACAAATAACTCAGGTGGCTTTCGAAGCATCGTCTCATATTTCATCTCATTATATCTCACTGGCTTCGGAAGGAGAATATAATTGACGCTGGACTCCATCGTCATGGAGCCATCACTGTAAACTGTACACTTCTCTCTCTCTCTCTCTCTCTCTCTCTCTGTGTGTGTGTGTGTGTGTGTGTGTCCGTGTCCTTTAGTACAATAATTTTGCTAACTTTCAGCTCACCTCCTTTTCGTGTCTTCGTTTTCCAAATAAAACCGACTAATTGACGACATTTGTAACTTGCAGTTTTCGTAATATTCTTTCCTATCGTGTGGCGTCTCCGTGGTCTAACGGTAGCGTGTTGGATCACAGATCACTACCACCCGTGTTCGAATCTCGGCGTTGCCATATCTGAAGGGTGTTTCATCTTCGACTTCGCTTCATTACCTTCGGAGGTCCCTCGGCCCATTTAGCCTACCTTGTGGCCAAAAGTGGCCGTAAAACATCAATCATCATCTTACCTATCATGGATGGGAAAGATTATCCGATTATTGACTGATTATGTATAATAACATAGTCATACTACACTCACTGTTTATGTTTCTGTGAGCTTTCACTATAAATATAGTTGTTTCAATAAATACCAAACAGTGTATATAATTGTATTTTTGTAATTTGTTGTATGAATATAACAAACAAAAAGTGATCAGTCTCATATTCTAAAACTTGCGAACACGGATGTTATACTTATATAGTCCACAATTGTTATATTCAATCGTCATAGTGTATGTAATTGTATTTTATTCAATTCATTGTACGAATGTAATGATCACAAAGTAATGTCTCATATTCTAAAATTTGCAAACACAAACATTGCATATAATAAATATTTTTTCTGACATGTTGTCCATAAGTGTACATTGTCAATATTCCTATTATTAAGTCTACATCGTATAATTTCAATATATTCTTTTGTATTATCTATATTGTTTCCATGTTTTATATTTTTAACTGGGCGCTAAGTATAAATATATTTGAAATTAAAAAAAATTGTGTCATTTATCTAATTGCACTGGGGCCCTTTTATCTCACTAGCCTGTAGAAGCCACTCGTTCCAGGTAAAAGAAGTTAAGTGTCATCGGGGATGATCTGGTGAACTTGAAGGTACGCCAAACAGAAGCATTGTAAACTAAGCCAGATCTGATTGCATTCGGTGACCCTTTTATCACATAAACCCAAGCACATATTGCATGTTGCATATCATTATTTATAATTATGTATAATACAGGAGAAAACGTTGGCTAATTGTTCGTTGTCTAAATGTCCGGATACCATATATATATATATATATATATATATATATATATATATATACAGGATTCGAAATTTACGCTCGCCTATTCGCCCGAGATGAGTACAAAATTAACAGGTCTAGTAAATTTTCAGTTTGAGTCTTCCTGTGGGTGAGTACAATTATTAGACTAGAATAGTTGCTTCAGCAGTTGAAAACCAGATGAGTTTTAATGGATTAGCTACCATATGGACATTTAAGTGTATTTATAATGCTATACTAAACCTTTGAAGGCCACACAATATGAAATATACTTTATGTATGTTAAATCTATTTGGTGTAGTCAGGACTAGTTAATTACTCTCAGGACTAGTATATTTTCCAAATTATTAGTCCTGTGGACCAGTGACGAATTATAATTACCTTCTAACGCTGTATATAAACCAGTATACAGATACGGGCATGTAGGCTAAATGTGCACATGGTAAGCTAAATCGGCCGAGCGACCTCTAAATGTAATGAAGCGAGGTTAAACACCCGCCAGATATGCCCACGCTGAGATTCGAACATGGATGGTAGTGATCTGTAATCCAGCACGCTACTGTTAGACCACGGGGGCCCCCTTCTTTGGTTTAAATAGCCGCTCTCTCTCGACAGTATCCGAGTGAGACACATCAGCTTTGGGGCTAAAGGTGTCAAGTAGTTCAAGTCAAAGAATCATCATTCACATCTAGGTAAATGAGTATCTAGTGTACACTGAAGAGTAGTTCTTTGTTATTTCAGTGGGATAATATCAGAAGAATGGGAAAAGCATAACGGAAACGTTTTATTGGGATACTCAACGGCTTGGGACATATAAACAGACGACAAACGGATGAACACGTAGTGAGTTCCGGTGGCCTAGCGGTTAAGTACCCGGCACTCGCTGCCAAAGGTCACATGTTCGATCCCAGCGAGAGGTAGAAACTTTTCCAGAGATTAAAATCTCGGCTCATAACATCGTGGGTGGCTGACCACGTTAAATGGCGCTGCCGTCTCCACTGAATTAGTAAAAATAAAGGGGGACGTTAAAGATCCCCATCTTTCCGTACTACTCCTCTGTGAGTGGTGGGAGAGGAGATACTCTAAACCACTCCAACATAGCGGTTGTGCTAATCAAGCGACAGCCTCGGGATTCTCCCCAAAACACAAGCAAGATGAACAGCTAAGAATAGATACTGGCTGATGAAGATATCCGAAGATGTGCAGATGAACCGTCAGATGAACCAAATAGATAGAGCATATGGTTACACTGAATCAAGAAATTATCGGTATACATTAAGAAGTACATAACGTGACGACTTCAGTAAATTACTGATGAGTGTTTTTAGACTTCAGCAAGTTTCACATCTCGGATTAAATCTTTAATTTCAAATCAGTTAGTTAATCCGCCGATTTTTCATCAGACATAACACTTCCGGTCAAAGAAATCACATTCTGGATCTGAAATATAAAGCAGCAATCCGCCAATAGAATTACACACAAAGTGAAGTTCCGTCAACAGCCATTAGGAAGATCTATGTTGACAGTTGTTGACAATTGACAGTTTAGTAACTGTTGTAGACCCACGCAACAAAATTGCTACAAGTGACGTCGTATGTTCGTTTCACTTTTTTTATTTAAATGGAGACTATTATTTCATTATGAAAATTCATTTATAATAATTGTTGAGACTCGTGTGTGTTTGTGTTTGTGTGTGTGTGCATGCGCCCGCGCGAGAGAGAAAACAGCACACATTTTATATTCAACGTCACACAGTTATAACACATACACTCGCGAGCGCGCGCACACACGCACACCGACACACATTATATTCATAAATCTAAATATTACGTTGATAATTTGTACTTGAGAGCTAACTTAATTATAGCACATCTTATATATATATATATATATATATATAAGTCCATATGTATGGGGTTTGTTTGTTTGTTTGTTTGTTTGTTTGTTTGTTTGTTTGTTTGTTTGTTTGTTTGTTTGTTCGCCATTTTAATATTATTGTTAAGACCATATTAGTTATCAGTAGATATAATTACCTCGATGTGATACTAACTGGATATCTGTCAATCTTTTTCCATCTTTAATTTCCTTCTCGAATTTCACTTCCGGTTGTAAAGCACTTGTCAAATCAGTTATCAGTTATGGTCCAACAGTCAGAGACCTGCGGGTCACAGAGCATAAATGTAATAAAAGTATACAAATTAGAGAGACCAGGTGTTGGCAGATACACAGGCAGTACTTCTAAGCACCGTGGTATGTGTTGGCATTGACACTTAAGCGATCAATAGCTGGCTGTTTCTGGATTATGGTGCCGCCTATCTGATATGGAAGTAAATGACATAAGTTACAAAATATTCAGAGAATCTATGTCAGAAGTAAATAGATCCAATAAAAACAGTTTGTACAAAGTAACAGAAGTTTGCAGTTGTTATATAGCCATGCATCGTGACAATAATTCTCTAATTGATTGTACGAATTTCGTCTTGTGTGTAGGCAATCAACAAGAGAAATCAACCATTATGATCAACTGGATGACAAGTTAGATCGAAGATCGGAGGGGGTCGAATACATTCCGAAGTATTCAAATTCGAATATAAATAATCTCCAAACTCGTGAACGAATACGAATACCTAGAATTGAAATGTATTCGAATACGAATACAAGTTAAATTATTCATGAATGCCATCATGAATAATTTGAATGCAAGATCGTATATGCTTCAACAGACAAATGAGCCATTCATTTGAATATTCATTAAATGTTCGTACGTTCTGTCCGTTGGTCGACATGGATCTGATCGAAATAAACGACGATTTTCTCCATCAAAATAAGCATTTAGTTTGGGTATAAAAACGTGTTAATGTATAACATTATAATTATTAGTAATAAAAGAATTTTCATATTTATTACACTGTCACAGAATAAACAACAATAATAATGACAGAAGTTCTTGAAGCAATAATAGTGATCGTAAAGAAAAGAAAACATTATATATATATATATATATTTATTTATTTATTTATATACAGTAGTAAAAATAGTAATATGAATTTAAAGAGCAGCATACAATGCTTTTTATACTTTTTTAATTTTTATTTTTTAAAACAAATTTTGGGGTTTTTTTTTAACGGGGCCCCACTTTTTTGTTTTTTTCATTTGTTTTTTTTTGGGGCTTTTTAAATTTTGGGCCGAGCCCGGGTTCCTTTTTTCCAAAAAAAAAAGGTTTTTTTTTAAAAAAAGGCCCCAACCCAAATAGTTTTCCAAATTCGGTCTGATATTTACGAAGAATGTGTGTGTATGTGTGTTGTGTGTGTGTGTGTGTGTGTGTGTGTGTGTATTATGTAAAAGAAACTGTAAATCGTGGAATAGAAACATTCATTCCACGCCAAAGCTGAAATTGTTAATTTTTCTCCAAAACATTCCTTGTATCGTCGACGAGGAAGCAATCAATCACGTTTAATTCTACAATTATCAAACGATGTTAATATTTACTCTGACAATGACAACAAATGATAAACGTCATAATCTTCATCAGACTCATCATTTACGGTGAAAGGTGGACGGTGTCACTGATCTATCTTTTTGGAGTACGGTATTCTTTTGTGGGCCCTCATAGGGATGATTAAGTGAAACATATCTGGTTCGTAAATCTCTCTCTCTCTATGTGTGTGTGTGTTGTTTGTTTGTTTGTTTTGTGTGGTGTAAATCTTGTGTTATAGGAATTATATTTTATTCTAACTTATGTTATCAATATTCGTTAGCGTGTTAGTTGCTGATTGATTTAAAGATATCCTGAATGCCATTAGTTGAGTGTTTATGGCCTAATGACGATTCTACAGAAAATACACATACAATTCACAAAGGTGTTTTAGTTTTCCCGGGGGTCTATTATTATCGGTACCATAGTCCATAAACTGGCCACATCAAAGACATTTTCTAGCGTTCTGGTGGGAGGAATCTCTCCCTAGCCGAACTGTAAGCGCGGTTAGCCACAGAACTCTAGCACCAGGGTTTAAATCGTGACCTAGCTGTGCCTGGGGGGTGTATCATCTATCAATTCGTCTTATTATCTTTGAGGGTCCATCGACCTATTTAATCTCCCGGTACATAAAAATATACATGCTGTTGTGTGATTATTCTGATATTTAAGGGTTTTTATGCGTTTCCCTACAATAAAGGAACTTGTTCGTTCGTTCGTTCGTTCGTTCGTTCGTTCGTTCGTTCGTTCGTTCGTTCGTTCGTTCGTTCGTTCGTTCGTTCGTTCGTTCGTTCGTTCGTTCGTTCGTTCGTTCGTTCGTTCGTTCGTTCGTTCGTTCGTTCGTTCGTTCGTTCGTTCGTTCGTTTACCCAGTTCCTGGGTGTATCATCTATCAATTCGTCTTATTATCTTTGAGGGTCAATCGACCTATTTAATCTCCCGGTACATTATAATCCTGTTGTGTGATTATTCTGATATTTAAGGGTTTTTATGAGTTTCCCTCTAATAAAGGAGTAATTGTTAAACGCTTGTAATTAAATAAAATCCGCTTAACATGACAACAAACTTATTGCGTTAGTCACTCTATGTTATATATAAGTACAGTGTAAAGGTCACGATAACTCGTTCCATTGACGCTGATGAAAGAAAAAAGAAAACCCTCATACATTAAACAGTAAAATATCAGCGAATAAATCAGAATATGTAATGATTTTTCCTGACCTACATGCAATCAATTAAGATGTCAGATATTACCGTGTAATGTAACTTATGAACAACGGATGGGGGTGAGGTAATTTAAATATGCTAAACACAACTATGGCCATCCATCAGAACATACAAAAAGTGTTTTGGGAAACATTGGAAAACAATGTTGCTAAATTGTACGATATTTAACGTCCAGTTTATTGTTAAATAAAACAAGAATAAACGCGCTGAAAAATGAAATTAATAAATTAAAGAATACAAAAGTCATCCTTGTCTAACCGTAATAAACGATAATTAGCCCTTTGGAAGACCCTTTTTCTTCAAAGATTATACTGTATGGTTGTATTTGCGTAAGTATGCACGTGCATTGGTAAATATACCCCCCCCCCACGCACACACGCACACACTTTGTATATGTATATGTGGTGTGGTGTGGTGCGGTGTAATGTGGTATGGTGTGGTGTGGTATGTTGGGGTATGGTGTGTGGTATGGTGTGGTGTGGTGATATATGGTGTGATGTGGTGTTGTGAGTGGGATGGTTTGGTGTGGTGTGATGCGGTCGTGTAGTGCTTGATATTATAGAGAGCGGTACGGTATGGTGTGGCAGGGTGTGGTGAAATGAGGCCCGGTGTAGTATGTGTGATGTGGTGTGGTCTGGTGTGTGTTGTGTTATGATATGCGGTGCAGTGCAATGCAGTGCGGTGTGATGTTAAAATATCACGTAAATAAGGACATTCTCCTTTTCGCAAAGAGGTAGCCATGAAATAAGGAATACTTTAACAATACTTTTGTGAGGAGTGATCCATTTAATACATCGATTATAATGATTTTAGGTAACGTTTACTTATTATTCTAACCTTGGATTGGGTAAACAAGGAAAGTAAACATAAAATACAATGTAAACATAACGACATGGGTGTGTTAATAAAATGCATTTTAGATGGCGAATTATTTTATCCAACTGACTCTAACTTTCAATCAGTTAATGATATCGATTAAGAGCCGTTCGAGTATTCATCCAAATATTATTGATAGTCTCTCATCGTCTTATTAGAGTTTTAGGACAAAAAAACTCACGCTAGACACAATATAAAATGGATGTCGTCCGCCTCGTGAGTTAACATATTTTGACTTTTGTTATGGAAACACCTCGTCTATTTTTCTACAGTACAGATGTTGCTGTGTTTGGTCGTTAATAAGATGGAACACTTCGTGTAATTTCCCTTTCTCTGGAAAATAAACAATATTAAATGCGACAATTGGCGCTAGTTTACATGTCCCGTCACGAAAATAATAGATTCGCGTCTGAAGAGAAATCGCTTGAATCCGTCTTCGTCATTCGTTTTATTAAAGAAGCTGATATAGCACTCATCGCCTGTTCTCATTGCGAGATAACTTCGTAACGCGTTAAAAGAGGAAGCTTTCTGTCTAGTTTGACAAGGTGGACGTCCAATATAGATTCTGTTGATTTAAATAATGCTGATCGGTCAATGAAAGAGGCATAGATACAGTCATACAATACGTGTGTGTGTGTGCGTGTGTGTGTGTGTGTGTCGGGGTGCGTGCGTGCATAAATGAACAATTAAAATGGGAAGACTAGAGACAAACGGAGAAGCAGTCAGCCAGATCCAAACAAACGCATCCATACGAAAACACCCAAAATTATACAAACTTAAAAACACACACCCGCGCACACCGACACGTCATATTGAATAAATAAATCACCCCTTTTCCTCTCTCGCATAAAAACAAAATTCATCAAACAGATTAAATAACGTGAATCTCTGAGAACGTCTATTAGCAAGATGAATCCTGACAGTTGTATGATGTATAAATCCCGATCTCGTAGTCACGTGTCTGTCTCCTGTTCTAAGTTCCCATCATTGTGTCTATGATATCAATCAAACAAAGGCAACTTTATGTGATGTTTTACATTCTCTGCTGTGGGTTAAAATTTACGTCGTATTTACTCTGGAGATCCGTCAGTTGACATCGTATAATTTTCGGAGACAATGCCTTAGTTTAATTTGTACTCGTCAGTAATGACAGTTTTCAACGTTCGGTGAAAATATCACTAAAGGGTACAATATCGCTATTTTTGACGTATCCCTGCTAATTTCATTTCACTTTTTAAACCTTAATTTCTTCTTTATACGATGAAGTTCATGTGTACCTTGGATATGATACGGGGGGGCGCGGTCTCATATTGGCCGGAAACTACTATCTAATTTGGAAGTGTCTCTGTCGTAAGACATAAGAAGTCATAACCGTGACCGGCCTATTGTTCTAGCATCGACGTAGATTGTCATGAGTTCCGCGCTTCAAGGAATTAATTAACGTGTAATAACTTATATTGACAGTTTATTTACATTAAAACCGAAATATAAGTTTTAAAATATGTAAATGTTGCTGTTTTACGGCCACTTTTGTGCACAAGGTAGCCTTAATGGGCCGAGGGACCTCCAAATGTTAGGATGATGAAACACCCTTCTGACATAGTACGGCCGGTGTTTGAACCCATATGCTATACATCTGTAGCCAACTGCGCTACCAGTTAGGCCATGGAGGTGCCCCAGAAATATAAGTAATAAATTATGCAAATAATATGGTAATAGGCATTATGTAGGATTAGTAGGCTTCAGCTAAAAGTACAAATGATACTATTATGGTCGGTGTATGTTTTCCAGGTAGGCATTCTATAATAAATACAGAAAACTACTCTCCCAGGCTGTTTTAACTTTTATTTCTCCTCACATGATAACCTTTCAATAAGTTTTTTCCCCGTTTTAATCTGCCATTTATGCAAACGTAGCAACAAAATAAAACTTCGGTCTTTACCTATTGCACAGTAGTTTAACATAAATTGTTAAGGCGACAAAAATACGTTTCTTGCGAGTATTGTGCCGTGTAAATGGTTAGTCATATTCAAAGGTTATTAATAATTCTTTCATTTGAGACTCTGCTACTTACATAAAAGATTGTGTTTTTCATTTTATTGGAAGCTTGATACTTCAATTATTGAGTTTCAGTAAACTGGATTAGAATAAACTGAATATTTAGTGATCAACCAGTATTCTTATTTGTGATAATAGAAGCGGATTACAAAACCATGTGCCCTTAAATAATTTATATGAATAGATTTATAAAAATAGTATTTTAATCAAGTCCCTGTTTCGCAAAATATTTAAATATAGGTACATCAGTTTCTGTATATTGCCAAAATAATTTCTTAAAAATTTCCAAATAAAAAACAAACGTGAAAGCACTTTAGGAGTCCATTACCAATTTTTTTTATCATTTAGAACATCTAGTGTCATTAATACATATATGGATTAAGCAAAGAAAACTGATCCTACTTACTTCACTACATTAAAAGACCTATCCCAACATGAAAAATGCCACCATCACCAAATTGGGATGGACTACCTATGTGACGTCATTTTCAAAATGGCGTCAGTAAAATTGGCGAAGTTAAGTTTGTGAGATGACTTTTGCAGTATTTCATTATTTCGAAGCATTACTGTTATTAATTGCTAAATGTGTGGAGATCTACGTCTATGGGTAACTGGTGAAAACCCACTCCAGTCAAAACCCCCTCAGTTAAAACCCCCTCGTCAAAACCCCTTCCGGTCTAAACCCCTTCTGGTCAGAACACCCTTTTGGGAAAATAAGCCCAAGTTTCTTGTAACTTATTTTATATGAAATAACGAGAAAATATTCAAATAATTGATACCAACTATATTAAGTATTGGAGTTTATATGTACATATATCCTTCGTGCAGAAGCTTTTGACCGTCCTTGTGATTTTCTATAACTTCCATGGTTGTCATAAGAATGAATGATTAATGGGCCAAACCCCTACCATATTTATAGCACTCCATGTGACACTTGCTACATGTACCTTTTTTTGATGTTCACAATGAACTGCTCAATTATTGATCATGGATTATGAGTAGCTATACTGGTGGGTTCGATCTCAATTAATTACATTTATCAAATCAGTAGTTATGATCATACATTTTATAAATATTACTAATTATTATCAAGCTCTTCAATTATATTATTTCATGATTCGCTGAAGGCTCCCCAATTGCAATAATCCCTTCAGTGGCTGAGATTAAACAATTTAAATATATTGTTAATTACTATCAAGTTCTTTCATTATATTGGTCAAACTTTTGACTGGGTCATTTTAATTGATAATGATATAATGCTTTATTTGGTTTGTATGTTTTATTTTAGATATGTCATTGTGTGTGTGTTTCTCCACTCTGTGGAGGTTGAACAAAGTAAATATTAATATATTATTCTATTATTTAAGGTTTCCCAATTACATTAATCTAAACATAAGAGGGGGTTTTGACCATTTGACAATATATCGCAGGGGGTTTTGACTGAGGGGGTTTTGACCGAAGTTTTGTTTTACCTGGATTCATGACTTTGATAATACTGGAGATGAGTTAGCACTTGTACAACTATCAGAGGTTGTGTGTATCGTATAGACAGATTAACAAGACTATTCTAATAAGAAAATGTCTATTGACAATTATTGTTTAGATTAGTAGTTGTGACAATAACTCACTTCATTTGTGATAATCATCATATTATTTCTTGTCATTATACTTGTTGTCAACCTGAGTTTTCCTTCTGTCATTTAACTTTTGTTTTGTTGAATGATTTGATGGGGTTATAATGCAGTTATGGCCGACTACAATACGAAATCTAGCAATATTGGCAGCCAATTTGAATTCCAAGATGGCCGACAGGTATTAAGTAACACCAGACTAAATCACAGATATCATAATGAAGGTTTAAAGCCCATGAGCAATTATATTTTTATCCTGAAAGTCAAAATATGGCAGAAAATATTATTTTCGCTGGTTTTAATGAGAGCCTTTTTTAATTCCGCGTTAACCAAGAGTCAGAGTGATTTGTCAGTGCCATCACTGGATTCTTCATCTTTAAAAACATGGGTGTAGACACCAAGATCTTGTCTCTATCTATCCTAGAAGCCGAGTTATAGCGAAAACGTACATTCACCAATTTCACTGACGCCATTTTGAAAATGACGTCACACGGGTAGTCCATCCATTTTTCATGTTGGGAGAGGTCCCGGGAACAGAATAAAATAGGTCTCATGGGTTCCTGCGGGGGTGCACGTGGGCCTATTGGGCCCATGGACTATAATATATTATACAGAAATAACGAATTAATAGATTGTTTTAAAGTTAATTTTATATAAAAGCAATTACATTTAAGGCAAATACAATTATTTAAGCTGTTATACCACAAATGGTTCATATGCTGCACAATTGTGACAAACCAAAACAGCTAGCTGTGTCCATTTTAATCAGATTATTCCTTCATTACTAAACGTCTGGGAAGTATTTTCCATTATTAACAAGTTCTATCTACCACTGTTAAAAAGATCCTAAAGAAACTGAAAGACACCTAATTCGTTCATATCTTATTATGTTGATATACCTTATATGTGCCTGGCGCCTCCGTGGTCTAACTGGTAGCGAGTTTGACCACAGATCACTACTACTCTAGTTCGAATCTCGGCGTGGGCATATCTGAAGGTTGTTTCATCATTCACTTCCCTTCATTATCGCTCGGTCCATTTAGCCTACATTGTGCACAAAAGTGGCTGTAAAACATCATTCACCATCATCGTCTTATATGTGCCTGTTTGTGATGGGACATCCTCACATTTAAATAGCGAGCAACTTCACCGAATCGGCGATTCCTGAGTTATGAGTTATGTATATGTATGTATACAAATTATTATTATTATTATTATTATTATTATTATTATTATTATTATTGTGTGTGCGTGTTTGCTTGCTTGCGTGTGTGCACGCCCAAATATAATGTCAATAGTAAAGAAAAAATATATAGAATGTCAATATTTTAAATGAATAGACTAACTTACTAATTCGTATAAAAATAATTGTACCTAAATGTTTGACTTCACAAATAAATGCGATTAATTCTTTATCATCCTTAGCCAATTGTCTATAAAATAATAATAATAATAATAATAATACGTGATCTTTATAACCAACTGTGCCATCACCGCTGACAATAGAGGTGTTCTGTATTCTCCAATAAAATTATAATTGCGACCTATAGATTCGAGTAAATTAACTTTAACTCGAATCTATAGGTCGCAATTCGTGTATTGATCAGCTGAAATCTAAATTACCACATCTTCGTTCCATAAATATTGATTTGTATGATATGATATTACTTGAATTGTGTTTATATAAAATGTTATATTATATCATTGTTCATTTTTAAACTGCGTTTTTTTTTAAATAATAATTTTATCAATCCCTGAAGGTTTGGTTAGATATTATTCTTGGACTAACCATCGCTTCCTTAAAAATACAAGTCTGGATCACCGTGGACTAAACTTCTGTGGCCTATAAACACCAGTACATCAAAACAAACACACATCCCTCAGTGTAGTTTATTCATTCCCTAATGTCTCAAGTTATCTAGCTATCATTCACGAACCAACCTCTGCTCTAGTGTCCACAAGCGAAGTAATGAATCATAAACGAATATAAAGCACCGAACAGGCAATAGCACGCATATCAACAATGACAACAAATGCTAAATGCCACGACCTTGGACAGTTGCATCGTTTATAAGAAACGATGGTTTCCCACCCTATTAGGCTATCTTTATGGAGAATAGTATTCTTTTCAAACCCCCCCCCACCCCCCGCCCGCCTCACAGCGATGCTTATGGGGATCGTGTCCTAGAAACATCATTTCTCTGCGTGCAGTCCTCATATTAACCGAGTGCGTAGAGATCTGATTGTCCATCATTCATTTTGTCGGTAATCCCTTACCAATACGCCAGACAAGCGCCGACACAAGCTCGCTGATTGATCTAAACACCGCCCCAAGTCGTTAGTGCGGTATTTAGGCTCTGCGTTGAATCTATCGAGAACGCGCATAAAAACCAATAATAGTGATTTACTCGGCCTTAAGTGACGATAATTATTGTTATGGTATCTGAGTAAACGGCACTTGGTAAATGGACGACATCGAGGACGGTCTCTTCTAGTGATGATGATGATGATGATGATGGATTTAAATCGAAGCGATGCGTGGCGTTTAGCTGTCACCCTGTCTGTTTGTCCGTCTGTATGTCTGTCTATCTGTCGTGTTCGGAGTAGATGATGATTGACGATTGATGTTTTACGGCCACTTTTATGCACATGGTAGGCCAAATGGGCCGAGCGACCTGCAAACGTAATGAAGCGAAGTCAAAGATGAAACACGCTTCAGATATATCTACGCCAAGATTCGAACTCAAGTGGTAGTGATCTGTGATCCAACGTGCTACCAACTAGACCATGGATGCACCCCGTATTCGGGGTAGAATAGCCATTTTACATAGCAATGCAGTAGAATTGAACTAAGTGGTATACTGAAAGGCATCAGTTTAAATGTATTGGCTATTCTAAGACTGGAATTGCCAAATTCAAAGCAAAAGATCAAAACAAAAGATCTACCATCAAGATTCGTCAGTCCATTACGGATATCAAATAACCGACATGGTTTAATTTTTCTTGCTAATAATCGGTACTAATTTGTTATTGATCTGATTGATTTACGAGCTCTTCGATCACTTATCCAATAACCTCCATTGTTATTACTACCTGCTATACCTACTCCAGTTCAGATCGTGTATCGTGTAATATTTAAATGTAAGCAAGTTGGAAAGTCATCCTAGAATCTCTCCAAAACAAACAACAAGTTCGTTTTACGAGGATGTGTCTCCGGATACCATCCTGACCGATGACCACCACTTTCCAAACGCCAACTTTACTGTTGCTACTTCTGTTTGCTCGTCACGTATTTGTTACTTATCAAGCCAGAAGATAAATCACTGATATATGTCTTCGTCATCCACTTTATCAAAACCACCGAGACAGCACTTATCATTTGTTATTATTGTGTGACAGCATGGTAACGAGACAAAGAAGGAAGCTCTTTGTCTGGAGATGGATGATCTATTATTGAATACGACAGAGTAATAGTTTAACATATGCTCTCTCTAGTGCGCATTGGTTCGATTATATTGCTTAACGGATAAAAGCTGACTCCTAACACTAAATAGTATTAATATGATTATCCAGGTCAGAAATGTGTGGATATATGTCACATGACCGACCTATTTGGCAATGAGGAGCAACGGGTACGAGGTATTACAAATAAAATAGCCAAAAGAGTATAATGATGACGTATAGGATGTAATCAAAATAAAGACAATATATAACTATAAAAAAGCATACTGAGATGATGACACAATTTGCACTTTAACACACATGCATTAATAACATAAAAAGACTAATCGATCGTACTTGTACTTAAACATCTACAGCTCTAGAGGTAGTCTATTTGTGAAATTAGAATGAGCAATGAAAATTTATTAACATCCTTTCTGTGGAACATAAAACCGAAATAAATATTTTGCTAATGTCGACTCTTTATTTATCATTTACACAAATGGCGATGTCTTATGCTAATACGCCTTGGCTGTAATGGGTCTCTCTGTCATAATGTGTCTTTATCATTGTGTATGTGATTGTGTACTTATGCATGAATTCAAATGAGTGCACATATGTGTGTACATTCCTATTTTGTACCCCTTTCAGGTGATCGGCTCAAAGCCTTTTAGTAAAGGATGAAACATCTGACAGATACGACTACTACTGACACTCAATCCAACGACCTGGAGGTCAGCAGCACAGAACGATACAAATGGCGCTGCTGCAGCCTCCAAAGCTGTGTGTGTGTGTGTGTGTGTGTGTGTGTGTGTGTGTGTGTGTGTGTGTGTGTGTGTGTGTGTGTGTGCGTGATGTTCGCCCATTTATATAATAATAAAGTTTGACCATGAGTTATGTAAACAAACAGTCACATATACAAATAAGGCTGTTCGGGCTATTACGGACCAAACCCAAATAGAGCAGATTGGGTTCGTTCAGGTCAGTTCATGTGTTTAGCAAAATACAAAGAAAATGTAACAAAAAGAACTGAGAATAAATGGCTTAACTAGTCATCTGAACAAAAGCTATACCAGATTTTGTCTGATATTTAGAACATCCATAATTTTATAGATATATATGTGTGTGTGTGTATATATATATATATATATATATATAATACTAGAAATATAGTTGAGAATAAATGGCTTAACTAATCACCGGATCAAAATCTACACCAGATTCTGTATGTGGTATTTAGAACGTCTGTCTGTGGCCTAACAGTTACGATCATTTATTTACCTTTGCTGATATACATCTATATGCATAATCGGAGAGATGTTTCATCTTTCACTTTAACCTCATTACCTTATGGGGTCACTCGGGTCATTTAGCCTATAATGGGCACAAAGGTGCACCAAAAATAGCATAGAAAATAAACGCGTAAACGGTATATACAAACACCCATATATCGCTCGCTTGGACTTTGTTAATCGTCCCAAAAAACTTCGTCCATTTCCGAGAAGGCGATTGTATCTTCTCGATCTAGAACGGAACATATTACTATATAAATGACATCATTCACATTTTATCTTACCTTCCTCAGACGCTTAAAGAATGGTAATCCATCGTCTTATCTGGCAACCATTGTTGTACCCGGATGAGTTTATCATTCCATCAATAAAGAAACGAAGCTTTTAAAAACTGCGTAAATCTCCGACATGGCAGTAAACTGAGACGTAATCTGCTTCAACGTCTTATTCGTTCTTCTCACCAATATTTGATTAACAAGTAAACACATTTAAATGTCTCCTGATCTTTAAAAGACATGAGCGTGATCACATAATTTAATTCGATCGTGTGCGTTTAGATCCGTATACGTACGTGTGTACAAATGTTTTTTGGGGGAAAACTTCATAAGTATTAAAAATATAAATATCTTTCAAGGCATCCAATTCCCTCTATGTAGCTAGCTGCATGATATAATATGGTGTTGTGCTTTTTGATAAACGGACTTAAAATCCTAATTACGATTTCTATAATGTTCTGGTGTATTGAACTTATTTGGTTAATTGCAGTTCCTTTATGACGTATTTGGGTGCCTGCATGGTCTAACTGGTAACTCGGTTGGCCACAGATCTACAGCACCTGGGTTCAAACCCCGGTCGGGCTATATCAGAAGGATGTTTCATCTTTCACTTACATTTGGAGGTCGCTCAGCCCATTTAACCTACCTTATGCACAAAAGTGGCCGTAAAACAGCACCTTTATCTATTATCATGATAACGCAAGTTTACTGTGATCAACTACTTACTTATTTATTGTCCCATGCCCGACTTCGTGTTCCGTCTACAGAGAAATCACTTAATGCAGACACCCCCACCCTTACCCATGCGTCAACTCCCAAACACCTCATCCCACCCCTGACACTGGCCAATAGGAAGCGCATTATTACCATGTCCGGATCATCGAGCTGATGTTTAAGTTAATCGTGTTCGCATTCCATAAACATCTCATTCTTATATTGGTCGAGAAATGGAATTCGTCATTTACTTTGTCAGTAATCCTTATCGACACTCAGATGGCGTTTGGCAAGACGCGGACTCACTGACTGATCTAAACACGACCATGTAGCGTTAGTAAAGTAGTTAGTCTCAATGATAAATCTACTGATAATGTTCCTAAAAACCAGAATTGCTGAGTCATCCAGTACATTTAAGAACGTTTTCTATAAGGACTACAGCTATGACATCACAATAAACCTCTGGGCATGCAAGATTTATTTATCCATTATAAACTGGGCCGTCAATCGGATAACTGGTAGCGTGGTTGGCCACAAATCTGAACAACCTGAGTTCAAATCTCTGCTTGGTCATGTTTGAACGGTGTTTCATCTTTCACTTCGCGTCATTAGCTTTGGAGGTCGCTCGGGCCAGTTTGCCTTCCTTGTCTATAAAAGTGACCATAAAACATCAAACATCCGAAAAAAACATTCAATATAGTAAACGGATAAATTAATAATTTAAACTATTACGACAACATCATTCGATTGGTTTGTCTTCGTTTGTTCACTTTGACTGTATTGGCTGGATTCTCATTCGTTTCAAGTTCTTCGATTAAATACGTTTGTCATAACCATGACATATGTTTACGATAATGTAGGAGATTCTGTTTGGCTTTATTTATTTTATTTATTTCGTTTTGTTTTATTTCTCCAGGTAGAGCTTTTAGTCGACGTTGCCATTGACAGGAGCACAATTATTGTTTGAATTGTTGAGTAAAGCTTTAGCTACTCCACTGGTTGGTTGTATTTTTACTAAATATTAATTGCATCTAATACAAGATGTGCATTAACTTAATTACGCACGACAAAATTGCCTGCCGGTGTATACACTGAACCATTCATCGTATGAGTTATTCTCTTTTAAATATATTTGTATTTTATTATTTGCGATAATACAGGTTAAAATATCATCATTCTTTGAAACTCAAATTATTCAGCGCATACATTTACTAAACATCACACACGCGCGCGCGCGCGCACACACCCGACTATCATCCTCAAAGCGAGAATATTTAATTTGGCCAAAGCAGCACTACAATAATTTGATTAATCACGCTTCAATTGTGTCGAATTAGAAGACAAAGATCGAGATAACTCGTTCCATTAATACTGGACGGAGGGAAATAAAACACCCCGCGCCTTCCCAAATAAAACATCTGCCAGCTAAATACAATATTTAATCAGTTCGTTACAGAAACGCAAAAAACCCTCCGGCAGCCAGATATGGCGACGTACTGCGGTTTATAAAATCTAAATTGGAAACAGAAATTCAAACATCTTAAAATCAACTCCACAGGTGTCCGTCAGATCACGCGATATAACTATCCTAGCGGAGAAGTGGAAATGGCGAAGTGGGCTGCGTCTCGGAAGAACGGGAAGATTGATAGCGTTTGCCGGCGGTGATAAACACGCCATTCTACCAGGAAATGATATAAAAACCTAATGCAAGACAATCACTCGCGGGCATCATTTCTCAGTTTCCAAACTCGTAAATTTAGTAAGTCATCTTGCAGGCATCTATCTCTCTATCTATCTATCTCTCTATCTATCTATCTATCTAATTATCTCTCTTGCTCTCTCTATATATCTATCTCATCTCTCTCTCTCTCTCTCTCTCTCTCTCTAACCGTGTATAAGTTTATGATGTAGTAAACGTCCTTACATTAGTACTCTAGATTTGTAGTACTATACTGGTACTATGACATTGTATGTACTAGTACTACCAGTACATACAATCATACACAGAAAGATAGAGAAGATGGGATAGGATCATCAATGAAGAAAATGAAGAGAAGTGTTGTTATTCCTATAGTTTTCGTCTTGTATTGCTATATATTCGTGATATCTCTCCTATTATGTAAATATCTACAATATAAAGCTTCATTTAAGAAACACACACTATTCCAAGATTTTTGTGTTTCTTCATTGTCTACTGTCGAACATGACAATTTATCAGTTACATTTTTCAAATCATGGCAATAATTCTGACAGAAATTTTATAATTTGAACAAATTAAATTTTAAAACACTTCCTTCCTCATTTAATAGTTTTCATATTACATTTGTGGCCGAAAAGGGCAGCATATTTACTGATAAATTTGTTTTTGTAAGCCTCTATTTGTATCATCATATAATTCAAAGAAAACAAATGGACCAATCAAAATACGGTTCAAAGTTGCGCCCTTATGTCGGATGAAGCTTCCAGTTGGATTATGTCAAACGTGGTTCATTTACTTTTTATATAAATCTATTACTGTTTTGGAGATTTGATCATGTAGTATAAAAATCTGACTGAAATTTAAAAGTGATTGCCAAAAAACGAAATGTAATTTACATATGGAACTTTATTTAGAGTTCAGTCAAACTAGCATTGTTTATACGTTAATAATTGTACTTCAAAACTGTTTTAAAAAATTGGGTGTTATATCTAATTCATACATTATCAAATAAAACAAATTCAATCATAGCGGCCAGTGTTTACAAACAAAAATCATAACGTTCACTATCAGAAGATATGTTACGGGCTGGCGATACCGCCAAGCTTTAATCAATTGAAATCATGTCATAGTTGGGTATGTTTTCACCTGAGCCAATTCTGTGACATTCATCAGATTCTCACTCCTTTCTAGTAAAGCAAAACCAACTGATTTTTGTTTTGACACACAAAGACCACTTTTTTCTTTGCTTTATAAATTGCGCTGCGTCTTTCACCTAGCGTGATCATGACGTTTGTGTGCGATGTGAAAATAACTAATTTGTATGATTCGAGAATAATTTATGCGTTCGGTACACTTTTGTAAAAGGCTAGCGAGTGGAGAAAAAACCTTCGGATTTGCTGTGGTTATAGTTTACGCCTGACTATGGTTGACTTAAAGGGACAGTTCACCCTAAGAATTTTTTTTAATGTTGTAATGCTTAGAACAGTAACTTACCAAATTAGTGAAGGGCGGCCATTACGGCTGCACCGGGAGACAGATTCGAAGGACTCAAATGATCTGACGTCACATGAGCGCTCTCTAGATCGACTGACGCAGATTATAGTTATTCTTGAGCGTTAATATCTCAGCCATTTTGAATCATCTTCCTCTTGTCAGGTTCCTTCTGGCTCAAACTGATATGGTTGTAGGTCAGTCATGACGTAATTTGCGCTATGTTCTGGAATAATTCTTTGCTCACACTTGTTTACATGCTTTTGTACGGGCTCGACAGACTTCCTGTCAAACTGGTGTGTTCAAGTGACGTCAGCATTCAGGCTATTAAAACGATTAATCAGCCCCTTGAATTGGATTATTTAATGTGTGGGTGATCGATTACATATTTTGCATATATATAATTTTATCATGGCAATCTAAAGCGCTCCCCTTTTCGAAATTTGTCCAAATTTGACTTAAAGCTGTTCAGACTAGCACAAGATATCACATGTTCAGGCAGGTAGTTCCAGTCATGAATTGTTCTTTGGCTAAAGACGCTTCTCCTCCAATCAAGCCTGCATCGTCCCATGAACACCTTTTTACTGTGGCCTCTGGTGTTGTTGTTAGGTGGGAACGGATCTAGCCTGTCCATATCATTCACAATCTTAAATACATTGATCATATCCCCTCGTCGCCTTCTAAAGTCCAAAGATGGCAGCTTTAGGAATTTAAGCCGGTCTTCATATGGGAGATGGCTAATGCTTGGGATCAGTTTAGTTTCCCTTCTCTGTACTTTCTCAACCTCTAGTTTGTCTCCTCTATACCTCGGATGCCAGATCACATTTCCATACTCAAGGTGCGGTCTAACCATGGTTGTGAATAGTCTTGGCACTGTTGTTTCGTCGAGGAGTATGAAGGTCTTCCTGATCAAGCCTAATAGTCTAGAAGCTGTATTTACAGCATTAGCTATGTGCTTGTGGAATTTTAGGTCTTCATCCACTGTGACACCTAGGTCCTTCTCCGCGTGGGTTATGTCTAAGGTTGTGCCATTCATCTCATATGTGTCCTTTTGGTTTGAGTTGCCTAAGTGGAATACTTTGCATGTATTCTCATTGAATCCAAGCTGCCATCTCTCAGACCATTTGACGAGTTGGTTTAATTCATTTTGGAATTTTACGCGGTGCTCAGGTCCTCTGATAGTTTGGTGTCATCTGCAAATATCTTAGTGGTATTGGTCACTGCAACTGGCAAGTCGTTTATGAATATAATGAACAATATATATATAGGGCCTAAAACACTAGCCTGGGGGATACCACTAAGTACTTCCGACCACGATGGCATTATTCCATTTACTGTTACTCTTTGTTTTCGATTCATTAGAAAGCTTCTGATCCACTCCTTTGTGTGGTCTCCTATTCCATATGCATCTAACTTAGACAGCAGCCTTTTATGGGGAACAGAATCGAACGCCTTCTTGAAGTCGAGATAGATGACATCTAATGGGGCTCCGGTGTCCAGCAGTTCACTCCATAGCTCAATGGTGACCAGTACTTAAGTCATACATGACCGACCTGGTACAAATCCATGCTGTTCGTCGCAGAATAAACTGTTTCCATGATGTGGCTCACAATCTGGTCTCTTACTGTGGTTTTAATATGTGGGAGATACGCAGAAAGAAGGCATCGGATTATAAGAGATACGATCTATGCAGGCAGTTGTTCATCGTGTTTTTGCGTATACCAAAATGTTACCTTGAAACTAATCAGCATCATGGCCAGTCATCCATTTGTTAACATTGAGATTCCAGTAACAATTTCCCAATTTTTTTAGATCCCAATTTCTAAGCTCATCGCGAAGTACTTCTCCTTGTAGCAATTATTTAATTAACGTATTAATAGCCCAATGTTTGACCATAAGTACACAGAATAGATATAATGGGGGGTTTGTCCTAGAACCGTTATTATTTGGGAGATACTCCAGTTTAAGACACATCTCATACACTCTTTAGTAGTGATCGACTCATTGTAATATATTTGTTTGGCATCGCCATCTGATGAATAATATTTTCCCTGGGTACCGAACTGAATTCAAAGGACCTGTACAAGCATTTGGACGCTCCTTAAAAGGCTCTGTTTATACCTATAAAATTTCTTACACTCCAAGGTCCGGCTGTTCGATTATATCCAGGCATATTGACTGACTCTAATTTCATTCAACTCCTAAATTTTAAAATAATATAATCATCCTGAGCTATTTTCCTGGATGAATAGACAACTACATATTTGAATCCAGGTATTCAAAGTGAAATCCTCCACAAGTCATAACTGGATCTGTCTATAATACCATCCCGTCATTCTAATCATGATCAATAAAACTACATAACATCAGCTATATTGGCTCACAAGTATGTTTTTGTTTGTGCCAGAAGAACATTTAGGTAAACAACTGTAACAGTCAGTGCTATGATATGTGTGCCACCTTGATTGAGGTAATCAATAGTGTTGCTATGTTAATTTAAATACACTTTAATCCAAAGCATTAAACAACCATTGCTATGGACATGAACTGAACATTGTTTCAACGATCATATAGCATTATAATGGTGTAATAATCACTAGCATCTTAGACAACTTATAAAAACTTATACAAATCAATTAAAAGGGATGCAAAATAAATTATCATCCAGCCAGCAAAACAAGTCCTATCAAAACGAGTAAGGCAAGTAACAGCTAGGTTGGTTTTGTTGTTCGGGGAGAATCCCCAGGCTGTCGCTTAATCAGCACAACCTCTATGTTAGAGTGGTTGAGAAACCGCCACCCCACCACTCACATGGGAGCAGTACGGAAAGATCGAGCCGAAATACCCTGAGGGTGGTCACTGCCAGAGTGTTTTACGTCCTCAGGGGGTTTTAACGTCCCCCTTTATTTTAAATAATTCAGTGGAGACGGCAGCGCCATTTAACGTGGTCAACCACCCACGATGTAGTGAGCCGAGAAATTAATCCCTGGAAAAGTTTCGACCTCTTACGGGGTTCGAACCTGTGACCGTTGGCACAAAGTGCCGGGTGCTTAACCGCTAGGCCACCGGAGCTCACTAACAGCTAGGTCCTTTCCTTCGGAGGATATATACTCTAACCCACAGATTGGACACTGAAAACGATCACTTTGAAGAGGATTATCTCCAATTATGACGGTCCCTTGAAGAATTGCGGAATTTGTATTTAGATAACTGTCGTGACACTCATATGAATGCAAGAATGTGAGGAGTTCAAGCTCATATTCATATTCATTATATATATTGGGTTTATTCCTGAAGGAGGTAAACATGATATAATAATAATATGGAGTTCACTTCACATAACAAGTATTCTCGGGACCTACTCCTAATTAAAAATAAGTCTTACACTATATATATTTCTATCCGATATACCGTCAGGGTTTGTAAAACCTCAAACCTCAATGAAGTGCATCGTATTTTGTTAATCAAGATCTATTGAAGTATTAGTCTGTTTACTACTCTAAATGTATACCTGTATGGCGACCTTATGTCGGATTCGGATTTTTGACAGATCATCAGTGTCATTCTGTGTGTTAGGTATCGGTTTCAACAAATTCGGGTAATGAAGCTAAAATACGATTCGATAGCATAAAACTTATTATTCTAGTACACGTTCAACAAATACATAAATAATAGTAAAGATTGTGTTTGGGAATTCTTTCGGTCTCGTATTTTTAAAATCCCATTGTAACTGGACTCCTTCATTTTCAATGAACGACATATAACTAGACCTAATATATAGTAATAGCCATCTAGAGACGAGTTGAGCGAATTTGATCAGCCTCCCAGCTGTTAGTACACTGGTAGTATCTTAATTAATTACAAAATTGCCTCATTCTACGAAGGCACAGGTAAATACGTACACAATACTTAATACCTACAACATGTCCGGAAATATAACATTATGCTAGTTATTCAACAATATATGAACATTACGTCATTTATAACCTTTTGCGTTATTTATGTGTGCTTTTAGGATGGTATATAGAATAGCAGCACTTCCGGTTATAAGTGCCGATTGCGTGGTTATTGCACGTGTTGTACAAAAATTATTTATAAAAGCACTTGTTATTTATTTTTGCACGTGACAGCCAATCCTTACAGAGTGGTGCATATTATAATTTTGTGTGTGTTTACTGTGGAGTCGTAGACAGCAGAAACACGAAGATAAATATTGAATTATTTCTTCCGGCTGGATAGTGAATTGAACTCGGCTGTGAGCTGTCAGTGTCATTTCTAACCGGTTAAACAAGAGACTCTAACGGGGACTGACGTAGTCATTACCCAATTGGCAATTAACTGTCACTGACTGTCTGTTGAAATTTCTAGAGGTAATTATTTTTAATGTCATTTATGTACTATTTATGTACTACTACTACAGTACTACTTCTAGATCTAAATTCTAGTAGTACTACTAGTAGTAGTACTACTAGTCTAGTAGATGATAGTTCTAGTAGACTAAATCTACAGATCTAGTATATATTTATAGTATTACTAGACTAGTAGTAGTATATACTAATTATATGGACACACACACATATATATATGTAATATATATAGTGTGTATATATATATATATATATATATATAATATAGTCTATACAATACAGTGATCAACATTTTTGTTGTTTATTTTGTCACGAATACAAAATAACATAATTATTAATCAACAGTTTAACACATCTAGATCTAGTTAAACCTCTCAATGAACAGGACACTCTTGCTAATTTTAGTGCAGTTGATAGTGCACTATTTTGCACACTTCAAGGGTAGGGTTTATCCCAGTGTAATCCAGTCATTTCAGTAGGGAAGAATAGAAAACCCATTACAAAAAGCAGGCAGCAACTTGCCTGTGGTCTGTAAAAACTTTACTGTGTCATTGATGGAGGGAGATATGGATGCAAAGGGGTGGTAGTGAAAAAGGCTGGCTGTGGTGTAGTTGTAGTCACACTAACACAGTAGTGGTCCTTCTCCAATGATAGGTACTTGCACATTTTTTTAGAATTGACTGAATGCCTTTGGAAACAGCTTCATTTGATAGAGCTTGGAAAGGGCTTTAAATAGTACCTAATTATTTTAAATAGCTTAATTAAAAACGAAGATATAGGAGTTTAAAGTTAATAATTTTGGAGTCTACAATTAATGGTAATTCTTAAAGAATAAGACAAAAAACTGTGACCAACTACTGAAATAGCTAATACAATCACCTTGGTTTAAACGTTATATCTGGCTTAATACTACAGATATGGCTTTAAAATTTTCTGCATATGATTCCCCTGGAATTCTGAAAATAATATTTCTTTGCAAAGCTGACCATAGTGGCATGACCTTTAAAGAGCCACGGTCAAGTGAACCAAGATCGTAAATGAACAATATGATGAATATCAATGCATTTTCAAGCTAAATAATGCATGAAAAATAGTTAATGGGCTTCATTACTTACCTTAAGTACAATGAAGCTACAACAAATAAAGAAAAGCATTGACAGCTATCTTAAATTTGTTGAAATTGACCATTTTGAATAAGTTAAGCAGAAAAAAGTTTACTGAAACACATTGTGTGTAGTATCAAATGAATGCTTGCAGTTTCATCACTGTAAATAAAGCATATATATATATGTTACAGTGTTAACTTTTGCTGTTAGCACGAACAATAAAGGGACAACACACAGCTTTTCTCCAGTCATTTTAATGAGCAAACCGTAATATGATAAACGAAAACCTGCAATTAAAAATTAGGAAGTATTTAGAATCACAATACACATCAAGATTGAGCAGTTTATCAATAGGAAATGCTCAATAAAGCTTATTATTTAAATACATCTTACTATACAATAACCAAACAATATTAATATGAATTATACTGATGCAGTATAATTTAAAACAGTCCGCATAATATAATAATAGTAACTCATTCACACAAGCAATCACACTAACCTGGTTCTAATGATTTCGGATGTAAACCTTCTACTACATGTACAGAGTGCCGCAATATATTTAATATGCTAAATAAAGCCTCTGACACATATAATTCAAACGTAATATAAATGATTTATGTTTTATAACCAGTCTTTGAGTCAATTATTAAGTTCCCATGTTAAAACTAGTTTTAGTCAGGTTGAATGAATACCAAATCCCCAATGTAAAAATATGCTAAAATTTGAGAAAGTGTCATAAAATAGTCCTCAGTCTTTTAGTCCCTCTTCTACAGTCCAGTAGGAAATTGTTAAAGTGCACTTATTGTTGTGAGGTGCTGTCTTGGCCTTTATAACTTTGCCACAAAACAAGACATTTTCCCCAGCATCAATCTCCCACACGTGCTCCAAATATCTCCCTACCAGAACTGTGGGATCAGCTATAACTGCTCTAAATAGAGCAAGCTGTTCATCTGTAATGTCCGGAAATTCATTTTTAATAACCAATTCATTACTAATAATGTTCCTTATACAATTTTCATTTGATCTGCCCTCTCACGTTTTTTCTCCTTTTCTTTCGGCCTTTTTTCCAAGGACTTTTGAATTAGCATGTCTCGCTGTTTCCTCAATGTATGAACTGTTGCAGCCCTCCTAATTGCAAAGGAAATAATGTGTTGCTGCTCTTCCAGTGGTTTTAAATCAAGCCAGGATAAGGTGTGGTTCTTCCTGGCCTTGACTTTTCCATCGATGAATCCAATACTAGCATTTGGGGCCCTGCTAAATTGGTGGTCTGTTAAACCCAATGTTTCTTCGGAAAAAATATTGTGAATTGCGGACACTTTCAACCATCTCTGTCATCTTGGGTGAGTACAATGTTTGCTGTAAACTGCAAAGTATGGCATCTTCTAACATGGTTTCATTGAAAGCATCCTTCTCCTTGGTGAGTATTTCAAGAGGATGCTCTTTCAATGACATCAGATTCTGAATACTTAATTTCATTAATAGAACTGTCTCTAGATTGGTAAGACCACCTTTATTGCCATAAAAGATATGCATCCATGGGCCAGTCAAAAATTTACCACTTAAACCAAGAGATCGAAGCTGCAACATTAATGATTTAGTCCTCAGTCTGCAAAAGGTTGGAACTATCAATGTCATCCCGAAAACTTGCTATTATCTCCCGGACATCACTGATTGTATTTTCACCGTCTAACTCACTGTCTAATTAAAACGAGCAGTTTTTTAAATATAATGATTATGAATACCAGGACCAGCTGAAATATTATGTACTACACTAACTCTTAATTTGAATGTATACTAGGTAAAACACCATTGGCATTGCTAAGTAAAATGATTGAATTTACAATACATATCACGTCAGTGGCCACTATCTTGGATGGCAGTCAGTCAACGATTCTTGGTCCAGTGCACCAAACATGGTTACATGGGCCCATGTCAGGTGCTTTAAAACTGCCTTCCCATCATTTAATCAAATTGAATACTTCATTTCTTACTTAACTGGACCCTAAGGAAACGCTTTTTGGTTTTGTTTTGGCTCTCAAATTATCATTAATATGTTAATTTAGCTTTTAAAACTTACTTTCTGATGAAATCTTGAATATTTCACTAATATTTGGTTGATTTCAGTCAGGGAAAAAACAGTAGACAAACCGAACAACGTATTTAAAATTGGCGGTAAAAAGGCTTGTCACGTGATGCAAAGCTAGCGGGAAATAGCATTAGTTTCGAACCCCTATATTTTACCTTCGGTTAATCCGGCCCAGATTTCAGCGCTAAATAGGTCACGCAGATAAATTGCAGATTAGGAATTTATGCAAATACCTACCAATGAAAGATGGGATTGGGGCTCTCTCCTGAAATTTTTTTTCAACGAAACCAAAGTTCAGGAAAGTTTTTTACTCAGTATAGTAACATTATTAATTATTTAGACATTATTGTCAAATAGTAGTTAATTATTTAACACTATTGATACAGAAAACTTCATTAATAAATAAAACATTTAGTTTTTTATCAGTTTGTTATTCTATAACCAAAAAATATGGAATATTAATATCATATTTTAGTTTATATGCCTGTATCTTCAAACGTGTACTGCTATGAAGGCTAAGCAATAACATCTCATCTGTTGTATTGTATTTTATAACCAGAAAGCATGCTGACAAGATACTGAAAGAAGACAAGATGGTTGAAGAGGTTCCTGAAAAGATAAACTTCCCAGAGGAAGAAGAAAGGGTGCTTGCCTTATGGAAGAAAATAGATGCATTTCAGACTTCTCTTAAGCAATCAAAGAACAAACCAAGGTCAGATTTTTGTAATAATTCACAACCAAAACTTTAGCAATAAAAGAGGGAAATCTATGTGTGTGAACTAAACCATGATATAATTTATGTTTATACTGAAATTACATTACTAGATAGTGATATACAGAATCTTCTCACTTAGCCTATTGAGCTTATTTTTTTAGGAAACATTTTTTTTACACGTCAGATTCAATATCAAACACATGGACCTGTATTGCACAATGAACTTGTGCATATCGACAATAGCCACAGCCATGATAGCCTGGCTTGTGCACGTTTCTGTTCATATATCAGCCAGCTAATTTACATGCAGCTGTATAAAGAGGCAGTTTGTTAAACCATGCTCTTGTCTCCTTTCAACCAGTTGAAATTTGATAGTACTGTGATAATAATTTATCATTGAAAAAACTTCAGTAACAGTGGGTCATTATCCCACAGGGCTAATGGACTGTGAAATCTATTAGCCCTTGTGGAGTTTCATTAGCCCTACAGTTAGGGAGTGAACGTAGAGAGCACCACACGGATGAGCATATAGCATTCAAATAGTGATCCCCCTAGTTGCTCCAAAAGACACTTTGTCATTGGCTGAAAATATGTAAACGGGTTGCGAAGCAGCCAATCACAGCACTTCATACACGCAGTCATGGGACAATTCATTTTGCGTACTGGCATTACCCAGAAAATCAATCAAGACTGTTAATGGCACCAACTTCTTGTGAGTATACAGATGCTTCTTCGATTAATCGTGATTTTCTCCAAAGATACCCCCAAATATGTATATTTGCCCTGCCCCAGTATTTCTATTAACCCGGGGCTAACAGTAACAGGCTAGCACTTGTTTCGATCCCTGCTGATGGAGCACTCTGCAATGGATCAGGAAGGTTAGTCACATGAAAATAAATGAAGGTTTGGTTGTGTCAGAAATTATTGCTCCCAGATATAAGGCTTGGACAAATGCTACTCATGCAAAGGAACAAGTTCCGGCCTCAGTAGACCCTGATGAGAGGATGCCTATAACCTTCTGGGTTGAATGGCTTGAGAGGCTAGATAATTTATGGGAGTAGATCAGAAGAAAGTTTGAGTCTGGAAAGACCGGTGGCTGGAGGCTATTCTTCAGAAGTATCAGCCATTGGACATTTTCAGTCCAGATG
Source organism: Paralvinella palmiformis (assembly GCA_025642065.1). NCBI lineage: Eukaryota > Metazoa > Annelida > Polychaeta > Terebellida > Alvinellidae > Paralvinella > Paralvinella palmiformis. Next base: position 53,160 of record JAODUP010000550.1, read on the forward strand.
AAACTCGTCTGTTCTGGATTCTCTGGTCAAGTGCATCACAGCAAAAAGGTAGTATAACTGTTCTTGTTGGCGTTTGGATGGTACCAATAAGCTGCCTATTCTGGTTATTGGAAGCATTCAGGAATGTCAATGTTCCGGTTACCTGGCAAACACGACTGTGTGGATGTCATCGGTCATCTTTGTTGACTGGCTGAAAAACTGGATGGATGAATGAAAATGACAAACAGGAAAAATAGCAAAGATCATGAACAATTGCTTGACACATCCTACCATTGAACTTACATACCTCTTGTGTTCTTGGTGCCGAATATAACAAGTGTCCCATATCCTATGGATCCCGGAATAATCTGGAGCCTAAAGCTCCGTTACGCTTTACAGATTCATACTCTAAGGCCACAATGGAAGAGAGTCCTGATCAGTTTACTTGGAACATCCTGGATGCAGTAGTGGTCCTGAAAATGACGTGGAAAACCTGAAGGAAACTGCACTTGTAAAGCGTTATTGAAAAGCTAGATTTGTAAAGAAAATACAATTGATGAGAACAATGCTGAGATTGCCACTTCTAGCAACAATGAGCATGATCATGCCATTCCAATTAAAGGTGATTTTAGAAACGTATGCAATAGCGTCTGGTCGTTCTCCAGAGACAGGATGCATAAATTGAATGTGACAGTGTTGCCGGTACTTTGCATCAGCTTACTGATGAACAAATTGTGGACAAGATACAGAATCCTGCTGCCAAACCGGATGACAAGAATGAGATTGCAGAAGTGGAAGAGGCTGAGCAGTCAAACCAAACCTACCCTTGGAAAATTATTCTAGGCTCTGTGAACCTTGAAACTGTTGTAGTTGGCGAGAGTGATATCTAGAAGGTTTTTTGGGTTTTTTTTCACAGTTATGCTATGTATCCCACTGATCATTATGATTAGCCCCTTAATAATCCTGTAACAGTGTAAGTGAAGTATTTTTTCTTCCTGTATTTGTTGGTAATTCTTTTGACATTGTTCTTTAACAATGACCATCTATAAAACAAATTCAGTTTATTATGGCAACAAATTGCTTCCATTGCCCTGAACATATTATTTTGGTAATGACAATGTTATCCTTAATTGGTTCTATAAAGAGATTTTATGGTTATATCATATTTATTCTTTATACAAATCAATGAAAATATTACCATGTAATTTGCTGAAAAGTAAAAATTTATGATCTCGCATCAAAAATTGAATTTCATTCTGACCTATTACTGAACTTTATATTATTATGAATATGACATCATAGAAGAAGAAGAACAAACATATATTAATTATGTTTATCTGAGTAATCTATGTTGTTTACCCCAAATTATTATTACTGCTGTCAAATAAAATTTTCAGGGGAACACAGATCTACTGTATATACTCGCATATAAGACGCACACATTTTTAGGACCAATAAACCCCCCCTAGAGTCAAACCTGCATGTAAGATGGACTAAAATCGGCAATATTGATTCAAAACCAAAACATTCATCATCACTCTCTTCACTGAACATCTGTTGTATCTGTTCATGTGTCATCATACACGTCGTCGCCTTCTTCCTTGGATTCAGTGTCAGATTTGTCATACTGTTCAGCCCACAATACCTCATCTTCCATGCAATCTAAATCATTGCTGATACAGGACATCTTGAACAATTTAGTAATGATGGCCGTTTTCACCCACTGCGTGACGATAGGTAAAGACAACCGCTTCGGGTTGTCTGCTGCTGTGCGTTCGTTTCCGTAATGCTGTTTGAAGTAGTTTATTAGTAGTTCCCATGTGCCAGCTTTGGAAATAATTAACACATTGTTTGCAGTAATCATTTTCCTTTGGTGTGGTTTCTAATCTATGGTCGTTCTTTGCATATCCTCATTTACCGTTCAATTACACATGCTCACATATCTCAATAGTAATGACACGTCTAATATAAATTTGTTGATTGTTCATATATTCATTATTAAGGTTGAAAAATAATATTATTGTATTTCCTCCTAAACTATGCCAAACGTTACCTTCCCTTTTAGTCTGACCCGCTTATAAAACGCACTCAATTTCGGAGCATAAAAAGCGCGACTTATACGCGGCTATATACGGTGGTTAACAGAAAGGAAACTGCTCACTTCTATTTCATTGATATTTTAGTGGCAATATCAGAATCATCTTGGAATTAAAAATTATAAATATTTTTTGAATTGATACCTTGAATTAAATGACATCAAGATTATGAGCATAATCATCTGCAACCCATTAGATGAATATCATAGTTGAAAAATATTCATACAGCAACTTGAATCTATTTACTAATTCCTTTTCTATGTTCTGAGAGTGCCTATCAGTCAGTGTGTGTTGTATTATTGTTATAGATATGTGTTTTATGATGGGCCACCATTTGCCACTGGTTTGCCTCACTATGGACATATCCTTGCTGGTACCGTGAAGGACGTAGTGACACGCTGGGCACATCAAAGTGGTTTCCACGTTGAGAGAAGGTTTGGTTGGGATTGTCATGGACTACCAGTGGTGAGTAAAAATATACATGAACGTACACAATGAAGCTGCGCTGTTCTGTGTTTATGAAATTACTCTGATCGTTGTCATTAGCTATTGATTAAATCTTGGTTACTGCTGATTTCAGGAATATGAAATAGACAAGAAGTTGGGTATCAAGGGACCCGATGATGTCAAAAAGTTGGGTATTGCCAACTACAATGCAGAATGTCGTAAGATTGTCTCCAGGTATTCGAATGAATGGGAGGTATGTAGAAATGATATATATTCTCAATGAAGAATTAGGTGGGTTTTTTTAATCACTACATGTGCATAGGGAAACAAGGATTGTTCTTAAATATCTGATAATCTGGTTTATATGAAAAACGCAAAACAATGTACCAGATTTACAAGTGGATTACACATGTTTCTTGCCATGTTCTTTTCTGAATATTGATTGCTTGATCAATTGGCATGTGCTATATCTTAAATCAATAATGACAATAAATGATAATTATTTTAATCTAACAATAGGTATCCCAGCTAAAATATTTAATCTTGAGTAATGTTATTAAAATTAGAAATAGACTTAGTGCTGAAGTAATAGGAACTTTTATTTGAACAAAATCGGTCCAGTAGATTTGTTTTACTGACCATATTTTTTTTTAAATTTAGACCACCCATTTTTATGCTTAATTGAAAGCCATCTTTGAAGCCTCATATTACACTTATAGAAAATATCATGATGTGTTCTCTATACCGCAATGTGTTATTACATGCTATATTATATACACTGGTTCATTACAAGCTGTACACAACCCAAAAATAACCTTTTTAAAATGTGCCAGGTTTCGGAAACCATAATTTTATAATGAATATAGATATTGTCCATATATTTATATTTTCTGTAAGCCATTAATATATACAATATGGTTATTTAATTTCACAACCCTTTGATCAATATTAAAGATTGTACAGTTGTTGGAAAACAACAACAAGTATAGTTTTCACAAATGTCTGAAGTTATCAAACCATGAAAATACAAAATGTGCAATAATTTTGTTAATTTTCAGAATATCATCCTGAAGGTTTAACACAATGTACATATTATTAAGATGCAAACAATAACAGAATGCTGACTTATAAAAATGTACTAAATATTTATGTTCACAAATTGTTACCAAAATCACCAATGTCTGCTGAAATGTTCAAAAATATTCTAATGGATATAACTTCTGCGAACATTTTATTTATGACACAGAATATTTGCACCCATTAGCATTTGAAACTACCTCAATATCAGCAGCAAAAAATCAATTCACTCTGAACTTCAGCAGCAAAAATCAATTCACTCGGAACTTCAGCAACATCATCTGGCCTTGGGCATCTATATGCAATCTGTAACCCTGTTTAATAACTGAATTGTTGCCACCTCTGAACTTGTCACTTCTAACACAGTGCCAATAAAAAATCATCCGCATATGCAACTGCAACCCATGAGCCCTGATTCAGGCTGGTTGTTAAATGTAAAGGTATCTGTAGTTTTGCATTTTTTCGATTTTGAAAGTTATCCGATTCAGTCAAAATTAGTTATCTGTTTTTTTTTTTTTTAGTATTGGTAAATTCTTGGTCTAAGTCAAAATCCATGACTGTACTAGATGTTGCATTTATAATCCAATGTGGGTCCTGGGAACAGCAGCCTTGTTCACCTTCAACCTTGTGACAACTGTCCAGCTCCAACTTCAGTTGTAACAGGTCCACTGAAGCCATATCAAGTTGACAGGGAATGGCATCCATAATCTTGAACACTGATCGGAATAAGTCCAGTGTACCACCAGCTAAAAGCAATAATGAATTGTTCTTAAATCACATATCATATGAAACAGACATTTACTATTACTCAATAGTAATACTATTGAGTCAAATTGAGCGCGACACTGTCACTGATTCAGTGTATGTGTACTGTATTTATCTCATATAAATGTTATCACCAAATACTATCAATTTACTTCAGTGTAGACCTTTTTAATTTAGTATATTATAACGAGCACAGAATATATTTATAATACAGTGAACTTTTAAATAAGGCGACAAATTTGTATGATTCGTGCAGTTTGAATAAACTGAATTGTATATATTAATGTATTATCGCTCAACACAAGCAGTACTGAAAGGCTCTATGATAGCTGACCTGCTTTTGTTTCTGCCATATGCTTAATGATATTTATTAGTACAATTTACATGTTATTTACAACATATGAATTATTGTATATGCTATTTTTTCTGTAGGTTGTAGTATATTGATAAACCAGGCAAAACATGATTTTAGTTTAGCAAGTCGTCGCTACGCCTGCTGCATTATTGCTCAGTTTTAACTTTAGGAAGTATTTCCACAGCAGGCCTCCAACTTCAACTTAAAACCTACTTAAATATAACTAATTCAAACTGCTCTAAAGTAAAACAGTTTAACTGATAATAAAGTACATACCCGTTACGGTCCGCAAAGCGGACGTAAATTCGTCCTTTAAATCAATATCCATTACTGTCAATAAATCGGAACCTCCGTATTTCTGAGTAGAATTCAATATGGCACAATTTTCCATGACCATAATATATATCAAACTACTGTTTGTATAACTTTATAAAGGATAGATTTCTCTTTCAGATGTTATATGTCCTTTTTTTGTTTTGTTTCCACAAGTATATTTTTTTCTTGTCTTAACATTTCATTTAGTTTTGGGGGAACTATTTCTTCTCACACCTAATAGTGACATATGCCATTAGAAATCTGAGGGAATGCTGATTCTAATGCGTATGAATACAATTATAGGGGCTAAATGTAACAACGCTTCCAAAATGCACTGAATGTAATAAACATGCATACACGTTGAAAGAATAAAGGCTCAATATTTCAAAAACAAAATGACGTAGCTCAGATTGAAATATGAAAAAAGTTTGGATGAATAAACAGTAAAACCAACAGGTTTTGGATCTGGATGCACCTTTATACCCGTCTATTGGGTTACCTACTAACAAGATATTTTCTCTCAATGATAAAAATAGTTTCTCAAGGAAAAGAATAGTTTCTCTCGCTGATAAAATTCTGTTATTGATTATCAAAGTTGCTCTGGGACTTGTTTTAATAGTTTTGTTTCAGAAAGATGATATGTTATTTATTCGACTGATCTTCATTCATTTTTACTTAATTAATTACCACTATCTAAACTATTTTATGTGAATTGTTTGTCAACACTTAGTAATATAATCTGACTTACCTCTTGTTACTTAACAACTTAATTGACAGGCAATCATTGGCCGACTCGGTAGATGGATTGACTTCAAGAATGATTACAAGACCATGTATCCGTCATTCATGGAGAGCATTTGGTGGGTCTTCAAACAGCTCTACGACAAAGGCTTGGTGTATCGTGGATTTAAGGTAGAAAAGCAACTTGACCTAATTTTCAAACAATTTACAGCTAAAACTGTTGCATTATCATTTAAATCGTGCCTATTCGTGTTTTATATTAACTTAACGAAAATATATCATTAGTTTGTGTTTTAGCTTGAGTTCGTCTTGTCCATATATCTAGGTGATGCCCTTCTCGACAGCTTGCAATACTCCACTGTCTAACTTTGAATCTGGACAAAACTATAAAGAAGTTCAGGATCCTGCCGGTACTACTTTGTTATATTATTACTCCACATAGTTCTCTTGCTTGTTTTTTTCCATCTTCCAACACCTGATGGAATAACTGAAATTACTTATAGCCTAATTAGGATGTGTACTTTCCCTAGATGTCATGGTTAGAAATATTATCATAATGATAGACCTTTTGAAGCCAGGAAAATTTTTTTGTAAATTCCTTCTGTGCTTACATGTTGCTATTAAATTGTTTGTTTATATATATATATATATATATATATATATATATAGACTGTTCACTTAACTAAAGGTCCTCTACATTTTCAGTGATTGTTAGTTTCCCATTAGAAGAACATCCCGATATCTCTGTCGTGGCGTGGACAACAACACCGTGGACACTCCCCAGTAACTTATCACTCTGTATGCATCCAGATTTGATGTATGTCAAAGTAAAAGGTATCGCGTTACATTCCTTATGACCTGACATACCATTGAATGTTAAGAAAAAGGGTTACCACAAAATAATATTTACAGCAGGTGACTGGATTTGTTTTTTAAACCTTACAAGCGTCATGTTATATATTAATACAGAGGTTTCATCGGGCAAGCTCTATATTATGATGGAAGCCAGAATAGAAGCATTATTCAAGAAACCAGAAGAGTTTGAAATCCTAGAACGGTGAGTTGCTTATCAGTGAGACCTTCCATTTGATGTAGATAGTCCAACATACAGGTTTGTTTTGGTGTTAATTCCAGATTAACAGAATATTGATTAATCCACATGGCACTGTTGGTACTGCAGTATAATTAAGAGTTTGAGGCCTCTTGTTACTTGTGTTTGGGATATTTCATCTGGTTGTTTTATTTTCCTAAGTAGTAGCCTCTCGCTCTTACAGTAATCTGTCCAATACTAAATCTTCAGATTGTTGGTCAATTAATAACCTTTCGTTGATAAGCAGCACATTAGTCTTAGATATCAGCCATTGTAATTGGCTCATGTCTACAGTTCCATGTGCTATATTATATGCAGATAGTATCCTGTATGTAAGCTGAGTTCTTTATTCAGCTAATTGTTGAAGTGTCTGCAACATTGATTAAGTCACTCGAGTTTAGTTTGTTTTCCAAGTTGTTTCCACCTGCATGAGTCTTGGTAGGAAACATTGGCCAAATGATGTGTTCACTTATTAAATATATCATACAAGTTTATGTATTAAATTTCGGTTATTTTTATTCCGATGCTTATTTAAGTTACAAGCTCTTAATGGTTTAGGTAATCTGTTGCTTTTGCTTGTTGACAATTATTTATCCACTCATCTGAAATTAGGTCATTTTAATTCACTCTTTTTGATGGTTTGGAAGTGAATGGAGCACAGGTTGTCAACTTGAGACATATTTTTCCAAAATACATTTTCGGACAATATTTCAGGTTATGAGTATTAACTCAGAAGTATAGGTTGTGTATGAAGCTATTTCTAATGAATGGCTTCTGAGGTTTAAACCATAAATGGGGCTCCATTTTCATGTCTAACAACCATAAAAAGGAAGATGCAGTAGAGTTTAATTTAATCCTTTAATTGGAATCATCTTCTAGACCCTCTTAATTTAGCTTTTCACAGATAAAATTGAGTGATTTCAAATGATCCGAAGTTACTCTTGTACCTGTCTCAAATCACAAACTGGTTATGACTTCTATTAGAAATTTGAATGACTGTCAAAATAAAATATTCTGAGGTTTTATTTTTGTGTGTGTGTGTGAAGCGGTGAGACTGCAGGTAAACAATTAAATTCTGTTTCAGACTGAAAAAAACACGAAATTTATAATAAACATAGCATTATCCGCATTTTATTATGTGTTTAAACAGTGTACAGGTTTGGTACAGTGATAAACCTATGTGTTTCTGAATCTGAGCTTACACATTCCTGCATGTTTTCATACCAACTAAAGACATACTTTTTCTTTATAGGTAGTTTTCTTTTTATTATTTATCTGATTGAAAACTTGAAGAAAAACATTTTAATTTAATTCCTTAAATTGAAACAGGTTTTTTATTTTGTTCTATAAAAAATGACAAGAAAAATTATATATTGACCATTTGCAGATTTCCTGGAAAAGCTATGGAAGGCAAATCCTATAAGCCATTGTTTCCATACTTTGCATATGTAAGTAAAACCTTCTTATGGTTGGCTAGCTATTTTCCCAACTTACACCATTTAGTAATATAACAGCTGACGTTCAGTAATTGTTAGCCTTTTAATTTTAACACGACAGATAAACATATTGTATTTGACTCATTTGTTAGCATCAGTAGTGGTAATGACAGTATTTTCTGTATTTGACAGATAAACATGTTGTATTTGACTCATTTGTTAGCATCAGTAGTGGTAATGACAGTATTTTCTGTATTTGACAGATAAACATGTTGTATTTGACTCATTTGTTAGCATCAGTAGTGGTAATGACAGTATTTTCTGTATTTGACAGATAAACATGTTGTATTTGACTCATTTGTTAGCATCAGTAGTGGTAATGACAGTATTTTCTGTATTTGACAGATAAACATGTTGTATTTGACTCATTTGTTAGCATCAGTTGTGGTAATGACAGTATTTTCTGTATTTGACAAGTTTTCTCTTGTGTCATATATTTGTAATGATGGCTGTCATTACTTTTATCTGAATGTTTTATATCTTTATTGATTAGCTGAAGGAACGTGGAGCATTCAGGATACTGAACGATACATATGTGACCGAGGAATCAGGTACAGGAGTTGTACATCAGGCACCTTACTTTGGAGAGGTTATTATTTCGTTATTGACTTGGTGCATTAGCATCTCCTATAAACATGATCTCTTCAGCAGTTATTTTAATGCTTGTAAAGCTCTTTAGTTATTGTAAATGGTGCAGCAGTCAATGTTTTCTTCTCGCTTGTAAGCTTGGCTACAGGGTAAATCAAGTTATATAACAACTGATATGCCTTTAAGTTGAGTAAGTAGGAAAATTCCTTTGTCAGGAAAAGATTTTGGTTAGAGCATTCACTGGTGAATGGTTACCACATTCAATAACCTTGAATAATACAATGTTTACTATTTTGTGTAATTAGCCTTCAAACATCATGTTTATGATGGCCAATTTGTTGTCTCACTTTCAGGATGATTACAGAGTGAACTTAAACTATGATGTTATTACTAAAGACATGCAGCCAATATGTCCAGTGGATTACTGCGGATGTTTTACTGATCCAGTGACAGACTTCAAAGGCCAATATGTTAAGGTTAGCATGTGTAATAGTTACATGGATCCTACTGTCATTTCCGCAGAGAATCATCTTTGGTCACAATTTGCTAGGCATTATTATGTCAAACATGTTTTTGTTTCCGTGTCTGTTTCATGGGAGCGTGCTTGTTTCAGAAGTTTTTGATCATACCACATTATGCTTACCATAAAAACTTTAGGGGGGAAAGGAAGCATCTCGACTGGTGTGCACATTATATTTCCTACCAGCTGAGGGAAAGCTGTTCTGGGCCATTCTGGATACATAACACTATAGGATTCGACCCAACAAGAGCCAGAGTCAGAACAAAATCACCACATCCCTGACTATTAATCCATCATTATTCGCTAAATACAATAAATTAAATATTCACTATTGTCTTTTAATTTCATCTTGATTTTGTTTTTATGAACAAAATCTTTTTTAAAGACATAACAGACAATACTTCAGAAATTGACCTTGACCTATGCCTGATGAAAGAATTCCAGGGTCAAAACTTACCTCAACTTCTCTGCTGGCTTAACTAATATGAGAAGTTTTACATAGTTCTGAAAAAACTAAATTATTTTCTTTAGATTATCAAAAAAGAAACTCAGTTATCTTCATATTATTTTAATTTAGTGATTTCCAACTAGATTTAAGTGTCTTCTAGAAGAGAATACTGTACCATTTACAAAATTATGAATTTGTACAAAGTGTGAAGCAGTATGTTGTAAGTTTCTGTTCATTCAGAACTATTTCACCAATTCAGAGAGGATTAAGGACATAAATTGGTAATAAGTGTAAATGTCATTAATAAGTAATAACCTCATTGATTCAGAGTATAGAAAGCAGCGTGAAATGGCCATTTTGTGTTTACGTGTTGCTAATACTAATTATTAATTTACCAGCTAATATCTGCTTTCCAGTTCCTCCTGTGTTATCATATATTTACGGTACTGTATTGTCTATTATCAGGATGCAGATAAGAACATCATCAAAATGATGAAGGAGAACGGTCGTCTGGTGAACCAAGCTACTTGTGTTCATAGCTATCCATTCTGCTGGAGGTGTGTTTCATCTGGTCGTACAATAATGTATTACAACATGATTTAATTATTGGGTCAGATTGATAGTGCATCTGGTCACAGACCTCTACCACCGGGATTGAAGTCTTGGCCTTCACTATTGCTAAAATGTATTTCATCTCTGTCTCTTCACTTTAGAAATTTCTTCACTTATTCTTCGTCTACTATTTGCACAGAAGAGAGTAAAAGATTTCATATTTCTATATCTCTTCCTTTTTTATTGTGTCTAAATTGATGCTACTATATATGTATCGTGGCTGTCTGTATGAAGTCTAGTTACAAGAAGACTAAATTTGGCAAATATTCCAGGTCAGACACTCCGCTGATATACAGAGCTGTACCTAGCTGGTTTGTCAGAGTCGAACATATGACATCCAAACTACTAGAAAGTAATGCTAAAACCTACTGGTAAGGTATCACTGTAGTAACCTGTTTAATACTTAACACACAGAAGGCTGACACAATTTAAACGATATTTTATATTTTTACTTTTCACATCAGTTGCTAATATTGCAAAATGAAGCCATATCAGGGAGCCTTTCTTATGATGAAGTAAATTTAACAATCACATCAGACTTATACCAACACAGCAGTTTTTTTAACTGTTTAAAAGCTTAACCAGAGCTGAAGCACCAGTATATTACATAGTTGAAAAAATGTGTTGATGAACAAATAAGCACTTTTAAAAGAGTTGAATAATGGAATTTATTAACTTCACTTTAAAAAATATTAATGGTAATTAATGAATACAGTTTATTAGCCCTCCTACAGAGGAGAGGACAAGCACAAAACAAATGGCCAGCTGTACAATGTAATTGTGTAAAAGCAAGGTATAAGATTAATTATTTAAAATGGGATGTAAACAATATTACAACAGGGACAATAACATTTGTTCACAGTTCAGTATTATGACAGACATCGGAAGCTGCTTCACAGTCTGTCAAACCATATTTGGGATTTCAACTAGAGTAGTATTTTTCAACATGAACGTATTGGACTAGAGAAATGGAGTGTTTATTACATACTAAATCCATGCACCATAGGAGAATCATGTCTGTCATTGGGACATTACTTAGTCAGGTGTTCATTTGACCTAGATGCATAGAATTAATGATTTTCAGTGAAACAAGCTTCTGCTTGATGAGCTGAAAATATTATAGTTCTAATATTTGAAGGAACTCATTGATCAAATTTAATTGAAAGTCAGTAACTGTTGATTTATATTACTGATTAGAGCATACTGGTTATAGTATTACAATACTACATCATGTTGTCACATGGTTTGTAATATGTTTATTACCAGGGTTCCAGACTTTGTTAAGGAGAAAAGATTTGGTAATTGGCTGAGAGATGCAAGAGATTGGGCTATTTCACGTAACAGATATTGGGGCACTCCCATACCACTGTGGATAAGTGAAGATGGAGAGGAGGTAAAATGTTGGTGTGTGTGTGTGTGTGTGTGTGTGTGATCCTCTTATTACTGTTTCATAATCTGCTCGGACATGGTGTGCATAAACATTACTTGTTTTGATATAAACAGATTGTTTGTATTGGGTCGGTGGCAGAACTGGAGCGGTTGTCTGGAGTGAAGGATATTAAAGACCTTCACAGAGAAAGGTAAGTTAATTTTTGTTCCATTACCCACATGTTAGATGTGTAATTTGCCACATGGCAGGTAGATAGGTATATAAATATCTAGTGCTCTAGTTGGTAGCATGTTGGACCACAGATCCACTACCAGCTGAGTTCGAATCTCAGTGTGGGCATATATGAAGGATGTTTCATCTTTGACTTTGCTTCATTGCGTTTGCAGGTTGCTCGGTCCATTTAGCCTAACGTGTGCACAAAAGTGGCCGTAAAATACCAATCATCAATCTTCCACTTTGCTTCGTAAACGAAATAACAAATGGCTTGTTTCTGTGTGATATAAACATCACTGTAAAATAAAAATCATGTGTCAACTTCAGCCATTTGGGAAGTTACAAGATGGGCATCTGAAGCCCCACAAGGATGTATTAAACCTATGTTGGCTGTTTACTGTACAGCAACTTCTACATCCTGAATAACTTCAGCGATGATTCCATCATGTGTTAAATAGGCTGTATCCAATTAGCCTACATACACATCTATCTTTACAGTGTTGACAAAATCACAATTCCCTCATGTTGCGGTAAAGGCATCCTACGTCGTGTATCAGAAGTGTTTGACTGTTGGTTCGAGAGTGGCAGCATGCCGTATGCACAGAATCACTATCCGTTTGAAAACAAGAAGCAGTTTGAGGACACGTTTCCTGGAGACTTCATCGCCGAAGGAATAGATCAGACCAGAGGATGGTAAGTGATAGTGTGATGAAGACTACTGCTCATTTGTAGATGATTATTTTCAGTTCTGGTTATTGTCATTAGTAGCTGGACTAGATAACAAATTGTACAGCACAACACTGTTAGCATTGACTCAGTACTGGCTGAACAGTAGTACCAATATCACACTCTGAGAGTGTGCTATCTGTAAAAGCAGAAATGTATGCCATGTTTTGAAATACTGTACAAGATTTTCTTACTAAGGGATTAAATTATATTTCCTGTGAATTAACATTATTTAACTGGTTATTCAAATCCTGTAAAAGCATTTATTTAATCACTGATTTACCATTTTTCTATACCAGAAATAGCTCTTTATACAAAATTAGACAGATCCTTGTATACCCAAGATAATCCTTAAGTGTAATAACCCATGGTAAACAAGCCTATAGGATGAATGGAGAAAGAATATTTGTATTTTAGATAAAATTATGTTTTATGGCGGATAAAACAGTATTGCACTTCAGTACAATTATTATCAACTCCCAATCCACATTAATAATACACAATTTTAATCCACAAAAAGCTATCTTTCTCATCATATTATGATTTACTACCGAGTTAACAAGGGTGAGCAGGAGTCCGCCGATCTGACAGTTGATGGTTCTAACATGGGTTCCACTCACATCTTAGTCTACTATTCTATGCATGGAGATGTCAAAGAGACTATGATGTTTTATCACAACTTGTTTCCAGGTTCTACACTTTGATCGTCTTATCTACTGCCCTGTGGGAGAAAGCGCCATTCAAAAACCTGATTTGCCATGGTCTTGTACTGGCAGCGTAAGTAAATTTTGTATCCAAATTGGCTGATTACTGAAATAATTGTATACTTCACACTGTGTTCCCATGGTGAACTGGTAAATACTGGTATACACACACACGTATAGATATACAACCACACACTGACACATTTTGTTGTAAAGCGGAACCGAAAGATGTGAAAGATGTTATTAATTCTTAATAGTGATGGACAAAAGATGAGCAAAAGAAAGAAAAATTATCCTGATCCTGTAGAAATAGTCAACAAATATGGAGCAGATGCAATCAGGTGAGAGAAAATAATGTTTTTTTTATACTTTGCATACCTGGTAGTTGTATATTAAATCTTGATGAACTTTACAAGTGGTTTCTCACTGTTTTTTTATCTATTAACTTTAATTTGTGTCACTAACATTTTACTTATTTATTTGTTGCAGGTTATACCTGGTTAATTCTCCTGTTGTACGAGCAGATAATCTTCGCTTCAAGGAGCAAGGTGTACGTGACATAGCAAAGGATGTCTTCCTGCCTTGGTACAATGCTTATAGGTTCTTGATGCAGAATGTAGCCAGGCTAGAGAGAGTACGTAACTATTTTTATGTGACTGGTTAATGATAAGTATTTTGGCCATGATGCTCTTGATTCAAAGATACCTTGCATTGGCATCAGGTAGCGAAATTAATTGTATATATTTGAAGTATACAACCCTGGAATTATATAAATCTGATATTTTAGGTTTATTGTTTCGGTTAGCATTTAAATTTTGATGTTATGGTACACTAATTTGCAATTCCATACATCATTGTACATTTGCTGATCAATTAATATTAAATGGGTTGCATCACTACAGTTATAAATAATAATAATTATTATTATTATGAAAATGTGATTTGTTTACTATCTAGCCTTGTTTTATTTATGGTCATGTAGGAGGAAGATGTTAAGTTTCTTTACAATGAAGCTGAAATAAAGAAGCCTGACAACTATAAAGATAGATGGATTCTATCATTTACACAGTCACTAGTAAAATATGTCAAAGAGGAGATGGCAGGTTAGTAAGCGAAGTTGTCACACTCATACACATAGCTACATACTGTTCTGGGAAACTTCCAAGTTTATTGTGCAAGGTTTGCCACTAATAGTTTCAGAATTTGGCCCAAATACACAAAATGTTTTCAGAGTTAAATGGTGAAACTTGAGATACTATTCACGGTAAATGTTATAGCTGTGAAATATTTATCATCAGAGGTTATGTTCAATTTTCAGTATAGTGTTTGAGTTCAGCATGAGCGATTGCTTTTCAGGTCTAGAACAAGACAATCTAGTAGCACAGGTGGTGGTATCACACTGCATTATAGACTTAGTGTTATCATATAATAGATGATATATTAGTAGTAATATTATGTGGAGTTTCCCCTCATACATGTGACCCAAGTATTACCAATAGCAAGGTTAAACAAAATACATTCTTACTTCAATATTTATCACGAAGGTCATTGAGTATGCTCATTGCTGTAGCTGTGAAATATGTTGGTTGGGCTGGTTAGGTAATACCTTTTCACTGTTGTCTCTTGTGATGACCTTTGGGTTACATTATTTCAACTTTCAGCATATCATCTCTACACTGTCCTACCACGCTTACTGAAGTTTGTCGACCAGCTGACCAACTGGTATGTCAGGATGAACAGACGTAGGTTAAAGGGTGAGACAGGTGTGTCCGACTGTACTCAGGCTCTGACTACACTCTTTGGTGTACTCTTCACGATGGCACGAGTAATGGCACCATTCATACCATTCATTACTG
The DNA here is from genome assembly GCA_025642065.1 of Paralvinella palmiformis. Taxonomy (NCBI): domain Eukaryota; kingdom Metazoa; phylum Annelida; class Polychaeta; order Terebellida; family Alvinellidae; genus Paralvinella; species Paralvinella palmiformis. The sequence continues at coordinate 68,578 of JAODUP010000550.1, forward strand.
AGCACATGTACCAAAACATGAGAAGTCTGATTGGTCCACAGTCTACCAAAGGTCAAGATACACAGAGCATTCATTATCTGATGTTGCCTGAAGTTAGGTAAGCAAATGTTGCTATTCCTTATGTGTTCTTTCATGGTGAATGTGTCTGTAATGTGACATCAGTATGCTCACATCATGAAATATTACTGATAATGTTTGAATTTGTCTACAGAGAGGATCTGATTGACATGACTATAGAGAATGCTGTATCTAGAATGCAGTCTGTGATCGAATTAGCCCGAGTTATTAGAGATAGGAAGACACTGCCAATGAAGGTGTTTATTGTTTTGACTATTCTCATCACAACCCTAACCTATTTTCAAGATCAGAATTACATATAGGTTTGCACGTTTCCTCGGATGTGTGCAATATGCACCTGCAAATATACACAGACGCACACATTAGATAAATGTCCAGCCGAATATATTACAAATATTTTTTAAATTCTCTTTTTGTACAGTATCCACTGAAGGAAGTAGTTGTTATTCACAAAAGCGAAGAAACCTTAAAAGATGTAAAAGCTCTACAGAACTACATTATGGAGGTAATAATCCTGAATCTAGTATCTTACAATTTTCATCCTTTCATTATTGATACACTTAGTATTTTTTGTTAACTCCTCATCCCATATTTATTCTTTTAGGAACTTAATGTACGAAACGTGACCACAACATCAGACAAGGCAAAATATGGTGTCCAATTAAAGGCGCAGCCAGACCACAAGGTTCTCGGTGCCAGGTTAAAGGGAGCACTGCAAGCCGTGGCCTTGGAGATTGACAGATTATCGGATGAACGGCTTGCCTTATTCCAGAAGCAAGGGCACATTGAAGTTGGAGGTCACACACTTGGATCCAGTGATCTGCGTCTCATGTATACGTTTGACACAAAATCAAAAGACACGCCTAATTGTTACGAGGCTCATTCGGATAGTGAAGTAAGCAGCTCAGAATGGGCTCATGGTCACAGGGAAAACTGTTACCGATTATTGTTTTCAAAAGATTAAACATCACCACTAGTTAAGAAGTTATTTATACTCTCAAGCCACTTATACTGCATCTGTGAAAGAATTCTCTACACCGAACAGAGTTATAAAATAAAATCTTTTTGTGCTTAATATTTTTATGGCGTTATTTCCAATATCCGCTTGCTAAGTAATTATCTTTTTCCGTGTGAATTCAGATGCTGATTCTATTGGATGTCACACCAGATCAGTCGATGCTCGATGAAGGTTTGGCAAGAGAAGTTAACAACAGGATCCAGAAGCTAAGAAAAAAGGCATAGAAATATTATTAATACTTTAGTGATACTAATAGTTTAGTTTTTTTTAAATATTTATTCAACCAAATCTGGTACCTTAAACCAGAGATACGGTAATTTATTTACTCCACATTTAAACCATTCCACGTGCGAAACACATGCAACACATTCTTAATAGATAACACAAAAATAATAAAATATTCAAGAGAATACACTAAATATTCATTAAACATGTTTCATCGATGCATAGGAGTAGCTTAATTTAATATATTCAGATATGAACACTGATAACTTGTGTGTGTGTTTTTTTTCTTTGTGTTAACAAGTCCAATTTCATTTATAGGGAACGCTACAACCTTCGGACGATATAACAGTGTTTTATCAGACATCCGGTACTTTAGCAAGGATCATACCGGAGTACAAAGACTTCATATTCAATACAATCAAACAGCCTGTACTGCCTTATCCAGTGCCTGATAACACAGAACTTATCGTACAAGAGAAAATGAAGGTATTGTAAAACAGATCTGGTATTTTTACTTTAATCATTTAGAGTCTCTCCTTCTATAATTTGTGTCGCTGTTGCATACTGTACTTGATTATTTTTCTGCTGTCTGTTCTTTATCAGGTCAAAGGTGATCCTTTAGCATTGACAATTGTCCGTGGTCATGTTGGATCCGAGTCGCCTACCGTGTCAAATGGGCCAGTCCCATTTTGTAAATTTGTTAACGTGGAGCTCGTAGGGACGAGTCCATTAGCGGGTTCCACAGGTAGACAGGCAACCATCCTTCTGGAGAATCCTTGTGGAGACTTCGCTTTGTCTCACAGCGAGCTCATGCATCAGGTAAAATAGATTGATCCCAGCTTACTGAATATCCAGATGACTCTCACTGATTACTGTACAAACGTAATCAACATTTACTGCAGTTTGTAAAAGATACCCTGTCTCATTATAGGTAATGGTCATATTTGGACTTCACAACCAGAACCTTGCCTTGTACACATCTAAGGATAAAAAGACAAGAATTACAACTGGCAGCATGCTAACTTTACATGGCAAGACATTGTACGCATTTCGTGATTGAGACGTCTCATCCACTCTAACAATGCCAGGAACCTAAACTGAGATTTTTCAATATTAAGGAAATGGTAATATGATCCCTTTTATCAGTGGGACGTTTCTGGTTTTAGTATGATGAAAAGGCCTTTACGCATCTAGATTTTGCACAATTAGGAGTCTGACTGAATAATTGCACATTGTCATGAAAGTATCAACAACTTCCACGGTGTATTGTGATGCTTAGTTTTCCTCCAAGTCACTGTTGTTAATGCTTCATCCAGTAAGGTTTTGTGATGTGGATTTTCATTCGAGATCCAAAAGCCAATATAACATCGCAGAAACAAGCCATTTTGTGTGATTTTGCAGCTTATAATAGAAGATTTTCTGATTAAACATTGATCGTGTAACAATACATTTATTTAATGTAAATGCCAGTAGTGTACATTAAGATTACTGATTACACAAACAGTAGGTTAGATGTACGAATTGTTTCATGTTAAATAAAAGAGATCCCTTCTGTGTGAACCATGTCATTTCTTTCTTGGACAAGTGTCCCAGGGCATCCAGATTTAACAAACTCAATATTGCAGCATATATTTTTAAATGGAAAGTAAACCCTAATTCAGATAGATTAAAATTTAATACCATGGAAAATGGTCAAGAAATATTTATTGTGGTTAAAATGAAAAAAGAACACACAAACTAATAAGTTGTTCTAAATTTATCAGCATTCACTCTTGCTGGAAAACCAGCAAACATTTTACAGATATTTAACTCTGACAGAGTACCTTCATATGATTAATCTGATTTATGGGAAAATTATATTTTACTCGGAAATCAAAACCTAAAAACTTATTAAAGGAACGAGAAAATGTTCATTTAGCATCCAAAACCATAGGAAATATTTCATGAGTTTTACAGGTGAAATTTATGAGTTCTACAGATGAAAATACAATCTACATACAATTAATTTTATACATACAACAACAAAATAGTACACGTGATTTGGAAAATGATCCACCATGATAAGTGTAGGAGTCTCATGAGCAAATAGTATCTAACAAATGTACATGCACACATTAAAACCTTTCAAGATTTGTGCTCAACACAGCAACCTTACCAAACTCCACCTTACAGTCATGCATAAACTAGGTGAACATAGAATAAAATAGAAACAGTCGAGCCTATATATTAACTGCTGATCAAACAATACTTGTAACATAACAACAAACTAAATGCAAAAACACATTTCATGAATCCTTAACAATGCAACTAATTTGGTTTATAATCAACAAATGCTACAGCCAATTATCCAAAAGCTAACAATATAATACTTGAAGCTACTAGGTTACCACACATATTTTACATACATATATGTGACATTACCAGTTTCATCCATGGGTAACAATGGCTGGCACACTTTCAGTAGCCAGTTAAGAACACAAATTATGCCTCACACATTTGTCATTTATCGAGACAATAATGAAATACGAGTAGCCATCAAGAAATGCCACCGGAGTTTACTTCCATGTTGCCAAATGAACACCCATCTTTTCAAACATTAAATGAACGCCAGATAATCCTATGCAGGTCGGGTCATATTTACTGAAGTAACCAAATCAGATTCGAAACTGAAACAGATCATAAAATGGTGATACCTGTCTAACTTGTATGTGTGTGTGTGTAATTAGTACACTACTGTAGAAATAGTTAAATAGATGAACTATTATAAACTGATTAATAGATAAACTATTATAAATTGATTCAATTGTTCAGTATAACATTCTCTCAGTTTGACCAATCTAGACTTCAAAATTAGTCGTACTATACAATATGTGATCAAATATATATTTATAAACTAATCCATGCTAATTTTTAAACAAATCCAGGCATCTAAACAAAGATATACAGATAACAGTCATTTATTATAGCCAATAATACGAGTATTAGACAGATTTAGTCACAAAACACCAGATGATAAAGCATACACAAACAATGAACAGACACTCCAGTACTCTTTTAGGAAAGTGTACAATAAGCATACTGCACTCTCCAATCCAGGAGAAACCGATTTCTTCCGAGAATTTTTTACAGACAATTAATTCTAAGATCAACAGAACAAAGTTCGTATTTAATGAGTTCAGAAATTATACACAAAATACTGATACGCTACACCTGTATACCTGAATTCTTCCAAATGATTGTTACATTCTCCCTCTTACTGTAAACCTTACCCTGACATCAAACGGTTCAACTATGGCACAGCACCCATGTTTAATATGACTTACATTCACTATATAAAAATAAATATACCCTCAGTGTTTATCAAACAGCTACGGAGTTCCTTGTTTCTTCTGAAACACTTTTCACACCGTTCTTCTCGGCTGCATCCTTCATTCGCTTTTCGTTATCTTTTATTATTTCAGTGGCCAGCTGCTGTTTGGCTTCAGCCAGAATTTTTCCAGCACCCTCTGCGATGACGTGTTTCGCCAGAGCTGTACCAAGATTCTCAGCTGCTTGCAAGGCTTGTTGCGATACGTGTTTGGCGACTACTGCCGAGTACATTGGTGGGCCATCATATTTTGGGCTCTGCGTGTTTAAAAACAACACAAATAACATTAAAAAAGCCATTACAAACAAGTCTCAATATTGAACACTGTTTTAATGCACAGATAAATATAGAGTAAAATACACGCTTCAGTGAACACAATATTAAAAATATGCATTTTAAACTAAATTATTACTGACATCAGCCAATCGCATTACATCAAGTCTAACAACATTAGAAATTCAAAAGAAAGTCATAAAACTACAAGGTAACTTGTCTGATTTGAACATAACCCAGAATTCCATAATGCAATTCTAGCAACTCACACATGTACAACATGCAACACAACAAAATTATCACTGCATATTATCCAATATATTAAGAATGAAAGAGACAACTAACAGTTTAGACAGAAATGAATCAAGGCTGCACGCAGACTAAAAATTAAACAATATTCCCACTGATCAGGTTTGAATGTTTTGGGGAATTAAAATAAATTATCTTATCAACAATGCCCGAGATCATACGATTAACATCAATTCCCACAAAGAGCTACCATTATAAAACATGTGTCTTTTCGCTAACTGCTGGCATACACTGACAATAAACCATCCTCGGCCTTATATATTTCTATAATAATATACCATCCACAGACCTTATTCTGAGGCATATCATCCATGTTTATGTCCACACTCTTCGTCTCGACGACACACCTAGAGCCATCTATTGAATAAACGCCTCCTTTTAACGTCAGCTAGAGAGAAGAACATAAACGGTGTTAAAGGCCGTAAATTACAGCATGTGATCAATAACGTATCGCCAGAGACGAAAGACAGAAAGTAAAAATACATTCTGAAATAACAGTACGTTCTACCTTGTCTTCAAAGTTGCCTTTAATGAGCTTGGCATAAACTGAAACTGGCACACTGCAGCCACCCTCCTGGAATAATAAATTGTATAACATTGGCTTCAGATGACTGGCTACTGTTGGGAAAATGCACACAATAAAGTGAAATAAACAACTGAAGAATCACTCAAAACTGAAGGATGACGTAAGAACGGTAAGTAAGACACCTTTAGATATCTAACCGAATTGTGCTTATAATAAACTCACCAGCGTCTTAAGAAATGCCCGTTCTGCTACACAGGGTAGTATGGTATCATAGTCGTGTATCTCGGTGAGGAATGACAATATTTTATCATCATTTGAACGACACTCAACGGCCATCGCTCCCTGTCCGACTGCGTACATAAATTCTGAAGGATCTAGCGGCTAAAAAAGACACCAGAAAGATAATCATGAAACATGCCAGATCTTCCTTTGTGCAGATCTAAACAACTAATTATTTCTCATCACTGGCTAAAAATTATTTTAGCTTCATGGAAAGAAGCAACAATTTAATCAAACACAGAATGTTTTTGTTGAAATGCATTTTTATTAAATTGAACAAAATTAGGTAAAACAAACATACAAGGGATATTTTATCATGCCAGTCCATCCTCTCTAAACCTGCTACAGCCAGAATTAATGCATCGTAATCATCACTTTCTGTTAACTTGCGTAGACGAGTATTCAGATTACCACGCTGTTGTTCAGTTAAGAAATAATGAACTAGATATATATCACATTTCTTTAATAATCATATATACACACAAACATACAAAACGTTTGTGTGTGTGTGCGGGTGCGTGCGTGTAGGTGTGTACATTAGTTTTCTATTGGTAACAAAAACGTGAATTCTAATACAACACCATAAAGGACTTGTCCTGCACACCCAATTTCTAGTAGAAATACCGTAAATGTGATGTAAGTTTTCATCTGTGCCCCAATAATACAGTCCTCACTTCACACAAAATTGTATGATCACACCAGCCAAAGGTGATCAGTTAATTTTAAACAAGCTCTCAACTAAAAGGATACAACATCTTTGAGGTTCAGTTTTGGATGCAGTCTTCTCAGTTGAGCTCCCCTTCGCAATGAACTTGTACCTAACGTACTGAAGCACAATAAAATAAATAATGTACTTTACACATGCAACTGCAATATGGCCAACCATAAGTAACCCGAACTCTACTAAAAATGCAAAATTACCAATTATTAAAAGAACTGCAACATATTCCATGTTTGTGTTATTTACTTATATTATTTACTGAAGCACTGCCTTCAATGTAAGCACTGTACTGCTGGAAATACAAATAAATAAATACACTCTGGCAATATCTTACCTGCCGTCTGGAAGCTGCTCCAGTGACTGAAGCTTGCAGTGTTTTGGGTGGAACACAACTGCATCACGAGGATCATCTCGCCTGTAAAACACAATACACGTCAAAAGGGAAATGTGAAATTTTGCTGTTTTACAACAACTGTTGTGCATGCAGTACGTTAAACTGGACCAGGTGGCCTCTAAAAAGATAACAAGGCCATAAATGGTGACCCCATAAAAGGTAAATAAGCCCAATGATAAACACCCTTCAGACACAGCCCCACCAAGGTTTCTACTTAGGTGCTAGATGTCTGTGGCCAATCACGCTACCAGTCTTGTCACAGAGACAACCACAGTACACATTATTCCTCCAGAGAATTATTCTTTTCAAAACCACAGCAACATGAAAGACATCCAGTAAGGAATAACCTAACTGGCAAGCAGTATAAGCTGATTTATGAGATGAGGCAATTGTCATAAGAGTCCATGGCACTTTTTTTAAATAAAGTGTGGTGACTACTAAACATTATGATATACAATAAAATTAGGCACGCTTTTAACATTGCAGGTACAATGATTACGTGTCAACAATTCTAATTTGGAGGGAAAGAATAATCTGGTAGCCAATTATTTCCTTTCTTTACTAATAATATGGATGGAAATATTGCATGTCAAAATTGGAGATGATTTTCTCTATGGCAACCATTCAAGTGACCATAAAAACAAACAAAACACATGAAGCCAACTTCTAGGTAACCAGATATGACAGTCTAGCCACTCACTTGCATATGGCACCAATTGCTAAACCAGATGGCAGGACAGTTGGCAGATCTTTCAATGAATGAACGACGAAGTCGACACGACCATCCAACAGAGCTTCCTCCAGTTCTCTTGTGAACAAATTCTTCTCTCCAATCTGAAAAGAAGACAAACAAAGGAAAGATACGAGCCATAACAATGGGAAATATTAATCTATAGAACAGGCAGGATACAGACAGGATGTGTGTACGATTGTAAAGTATTACAGGTAAAAGCAGCAGTATATTATATTGGGATTATAATACTACACATTAGTATTACATTTGCTTCTACCAATACACACATAGCCACATCCTCAAACATGTTATGATAATTGATATCATACATAGCGATTCTGTGAAACTATGTTATTGATAACAATTATACAAGTGACGCACCCAAAACATTTAATTAATTTACAAAGCAGTAAAGTAGTTAATAGTATCCAGACAAAATGGTGCAATTTATTTTGCATACGTGGAGTTTGGAGCAATGGCGGTTGGTCCAGGAGATGATGATTGATGTTTTTTATGGCCACTTTTGTGCACAAGGTAGGCTAAATGGGCGAGCGACCTCCAAAGGTAATGAGACGAAGTGAAAGACGAAACAACCTTCAGATATGCCCAAGCCGGGATTCGAACACGGATGGTAGTGATCTGTGGTCCAACACGCTACTGCTAGACCACGGAGGCGCTCCGGTTGGTCCAGGAGGGCGATCTGCCTAACATTGTTAGATTTAATGTATCTGGCACTAATATTAATGCATTTCCCAACATCCTGCTTCATTATTAGTCATTATGACAGACTTATGAAATCAGTAATTATTTTACAGCCCTACAAGGCACAATCCTTGAGATAGACCACCCCCCCCCCCTATAAAGTAAGGGTCACAGTCACATTGTAGTTTTGTATAATGCATACACTGAGCATCATTTTAGTGCAGTAGTAAATTTGTCAGAAATAAAGGTGATTTAGGAGCAAAGGTAGTGAAAAATGCACAATAGATTTTAAAATAAAATGATGCAGTGTTTTAGACAGCCACCGTTTAAATGGACAGCCTGTGACTAATATGGATGACCTGAAAATATAAAGGGCAGAATGTGTGTGTTTGTGTATGTATCAGTGTTTTAGCCAGTTGGCAATCCAAATAGAGGCCTGAGATTAATGTGGATGACTTGAAAATAGAAAGCCTGAACTGATGCACACACACACAAAACAATATGCACTTAATTACTGGCATTAATGAATGGGTCTCATCTAGGACATATCACTGAGGTGGTATTCCTTAGGAAGATATTTCATAAAGATAAGCTTACAGTCATCAATACTTTGTTAACTCATTTGTCCAAGTGCTAGAAGTTTTATGTTGGTTATAAGTGGAGTTGAATTATTTAGCCTCAGTTATCATTACAATGGCTGAGAAATGACTCCCTGGAGAAAAAAATCCACAGAAACAACCAGAAGTCAGATTTGAACCCACAATATGGAGTTTATATTAGTTGTGATGAATAATGGCGCTTACTCTTTTATACCTCACACCCTGTTATAGGAACAACTTAATAATTAGTAAAGGTGCTTACTACGTTTCACCTCACACCCTGATATAGGGATGACTCATAAATTAGTAAAGATGCTTACTCGTTTATACCTCACACCATGGTATAGGGACGACTTATAAAACTGAAAGCAAATATCCACTCCTGAGGAAGCGCAGTTCCCAGCTGCCAATTGTACGTGCAAGATCCATAATGATCAACCAGTAATCATTTCAAAGTTCAGATAGAGTTTATAGTTTTCAACCATCTGAATTTCAAACAAGTCATATGTAGGACTAGGAGCTGATGACGATTGATGTTTTACAGCCACTAGATAAGCAGACACCGAGATTCGAACACGGTGGTAGTGATCTGTAGTCCAACATGATACTGCTAGACCACGGAGGCGGCCGTAGGACTAGAAACCTGTGTTGTTTAATTTCTAATACTCAAGTTGAATAAATGTAATCATGTCTATTCACTCACATTCATTTGAAGCTCTCATCTGAAATTCTATTATGTTTTTTTTTTCTTAACTGCTTGATACAACTGACAAATCCTAAAGTTTATAATGCTAAATATAATAATATTTGGTACCATACTAGATAAATGGTTTCATTAATTTTTCCCATGCCTCAACCATCAACAAGTGAATTTTACAGTGTTCAGATTTACTTTTAAAAGAAACAAACTGTATATTCCTACAGATAGAATAACCTCCATATGCTGAGCATTTCAATCACATCTATATCAGTTTAAGTGAGATGCCTTGGTGCAGAGTTAAAAATCCCCAAAACACTCATCAATTTAATCAGTGAAATATCTACAGAGGAAACTGATGTTTACCCCATTCAGTTTGATGTAGTACAATCATTAGTTAAATTAATAACCATCATTCCATTAATAAGAAATTGGTTCAAACATTACATCGAAGCCTTTTCTCGATATGGGAGAAAAATCATTCATTTTGGCAGTACACAATGAACACTCCAATAAATAGCTACAATCGGTAGCTAATTATTTCCTTAGTCAGCTCTAATTGTAAAACATGTGTTTACGAAAATCAGCAATACTATGAAAATCTGTTACAGATTTAGAGAAACTAGTGTTTATCATAGATTTCCAAGCATAACCATAAAATAAACAGCAAACAACGAAACTGTGACACACTTTTTAATCCAATGACTAACATTTATACAGCTTCTAAATAAATAACACCCAAATATTTGAAGTGTTTCATTAATTTTCCATGGTTATCAGCAGAAATGTGGGTCAAAGTTGAGAACTCCTGGAGACTTACAGCATGTTTACAATGGCCTGAAGCAGAATGATTGTTTCAGGATTTACAAAAGGGAGCCTTATCAATGAACTTATGATAAGAGAACCAGCCTAATCTAGATGCACACTTAACATTAGGTTTGTGGCAAGAATCAACACAAAAGATGTCACTTAAAAACAATGGATATATATTCTAGCTGTCAAGAGTTAATTAATGTTTTATATATAACACAGTCTGTGCTATACGTATGATGCAGTCATTGTTAAGAAACTGATGCTGTCAGATTTAGATAAAAGATACAGTCCTTTTAAATTATATAATACAGTCAGTGTTCGATGTATGAAATCAATATATTACCATCAATGCTCAGTACAACACATATGCAGGGGTAATTATACATATACATATATATATATATATATAATAGTGGTCTTGGGTTGATAACAGGTCTATAGCTATTTGAGCCATAATATCAGATTATTTGCTGTAAGTCATAATAACAGGTTTGCACAAATCGCTGTTAGGCAAATAACCTTCTATCAGATTTATAACACCATCAGCATTGTGACATAATAGCTGGTGGAGGAAGGACACAAAAAATATATACACAAACCATTACACATGTAATGACCGCACTACAGCCAGATAACATCACATCTAATTGACACAACATGGATATTAATAGATTCCAAAACAGATAACTATTTTAAACACCTTATCGATGGAAGATTTTATCTCTCCATCAAACTCTCGCTGAGCACAAGTGAAATCAGAATGACACAAAAATGTGTTTGTCAGCAAAACTTGTATTAAGCTAGTCACCGAAATAGCACCGATACAGGAAGCACACCAGTTTAATATGATGAGTGACATGTTACAGAAGAAATGAGTGCCTAAAATACTAACATACCTTGGACAGAGCACGATCAAGTATATTGTCACCCGTTGTTGACATGGTTACTGTAAATATAAAAACAGTACAAGTGCCAAATGAAATCAAGATGTTAACACACAATAAAAAGTAATTATATCATGGTAATATCAGTGTCAAATAAGAAGGGCCATTTAACTAGCGATCATTAATTACACAATCTCTGTATTGAGAGGGTTGTAAATCAAAGCACAATAAACAGCTTGTAAATACAACATAGCCCTTCCCTCTCGGATAAATAAACTAATCAGAATCGAAGCTATTATCATCAAAACAAGCAGAATAGTATCAGTAGTACTAGTAGAGCAATATCTCTTATCTTAGCAGGTGGTAAACAAAAACATTTACGCCCAAAAAAACACCACAGTACACAGTACCACTTGGTGCCTGAAAAATCTCTAGTTGTATTCTGACGCTGACAGAAATCGATCTAACAAAATATAGTTAACGATGACTTCTCACTCTCCAAACGTGTACGCACTCTCATACGTACACTATTTAAAACAGCCCCAGAAACACTAAGCATAATATGGCTCCAACAGATAAATTATTTCACCAATAATAAGTATTCTAAGATAACATATTATCATCTCTTCAAGGTCATTATCACTTGGCTAACTCACCAAATGATATAAACTGAAATAAGTCACAGAATATGTAAATCACGGTTGGCTGTTAATTATAAGTACAATCCATTAAGAGGTAAAGAAATACAATTATGGTATAATTGCTCAGTTGGTCATTACCTTAACTATAATTATAATTGGAAAAATGCAATTAAAACATAGCTGTACCTCTGTATGTGTTGTAATTGGCCAAAATCACGACCACTTAAACCCCAACAGGGCACCAATTAATTAAGGCGGAAATAGAAAGTGTACCAACTTACCTACTTCGAACTTGACATGTTTGTGAATTTTGTTCAGCTGATTGATGACATTGTTGGTCTGGATCAAAGCTAACTGTAATAGATAGAACAAATATGCCCCATAAGAATCTACTTAAAATCAATTAAAACACATTCAATAGAAACAAAAGATCAAGGAGACTTCTTGCACATTAACATCAGTATTATTTGCTTTATTGTGCTTGGTTTTCCCCATGGAAACAAATCCCACAAACCCGGTTTGTGAACTGGGATCGAAACCACAACTTTTTCTAGCTACCACCCCAACCAAACACCAATTGTTTATTTGTGATGTTAGAAGTGTGTTTAGAACGAACACAGTTGGAAATCATCATAGATAGATGGTAAATACTCAAAACATCATATAACATGACATACACACACACACCATAAAAACATAACAAATTAATGGGCAAGACCATGACAAATGCTTAAAGCACATAACTATTAGTTGATATATGTGTATACCTAGTTCATTATAATTATAAAGACAAAATAATGACCACACAAAACAGTGACCCCCCTCAAGAGCCTGCACGGCATTTAACTACCGGTATTCACCAGATGATTAACACAATTACAATACAAAAATATTCAATACAACTGGAAAACAGTTGCGAACATGTTTTCTGAAACAGATAAATGTAACCATTTAATATGACTATGAGTGTGAAAACAACGAAACCCCATAACTAGTCTAAGTAATGTTCAATGGTTGTCATTTATTTATCAATTAGGAATTCAGGCCGATGGGAAGTCAGCTCACATTACACAGTAGTTACAAGTTTTGTTAGCAATGTGTTAATATTTTTGTCTTATTCAGTAACAAGATATACATGATAAGAAAACATCCAAACACACAGTCACCAAGGATAATAATTAAATACAAACTAAGTGTATACTTATTTCCAGTGTGACCTTGTTGATCGAAAAAATTTGCAACAGGTAAAATGAGCAACAAAACAATTACCGATATAACATCATGTTAGGCATCAGCTAAAATTTACATTAATACACATTCTGAATTTGCATGCTTTTTCTTATTGTGTGTAAATAGTATATCATACTATGCTCTGTAGTATATAACTGATGATTATCATCTGTTAAAGTGGCCTGGTCAAATGCACAATTCTGCTTCATGCGTCCACCGACAGCCCCCCCCCCCATCCTCGGTGAACATATACCACATTGTTAAAAGTAAGTCACCAATCTGACAACAGCTGTTTGTGTAATACAGTTGATATCTTGACTTCCAGTGGTGACCCCACACATTCTGTCTCACACGACCAACTTGAACAATCCCTTCAAACATTTCCCAAAAGGTTCTCAATGCATTATGTTTGTTTTTACATAATAGTTCGACTTCGTCACATACTAGCTTACAGTTAACCAAATTTCTAAAGGAAATAATTCATCATCAGAATGAACCTTTGTATTTAAATAAATATTTTTCTATTCACCTGAACCCATCATCAGTGACCCATGTCAAATTATCATCAAAAACAATGTCTAAAACCTATGCTACAAGTATGACACTGAAAACAAACCACTTTTGTCCATGCTGTATAACAAATGAGCATGCATCTTATTTTTACAGCATTGTATTTATATATATTTAAATACCCTGATCTTATGATTTCCAACAAGTCAGTGTTACAATAAATTTATGCCAGTTGTAACATATAGCTAAGAAAACCCCTCTGTCTTGGTGGTGAGCAGCAGAGGTTTGAGAAGTTCAACAGATACCATTTGTTGAATCAACACACATACACAACTCTGCCATTTCAATTCCAGTACCTCCAGTGAATATTGTAGTCATGTATTTCTAGCTGTGAGTGACTCTTCAACCATATTGTCAAACTAGGTTTCTTTTATATCTAATGCTGGTGCATTGAATGTTTCTTCACCTCATTAAGTTTTGGAAGAAGGTTTTCTTGTATTGAAAACATATCATTTACTCTTCCCCTGTCTCAGTAAAAGTGATATATATTCCATCATGCACTGACACAGATTCATCAAGAAGAGAATACGTGAACTTAAAACTCCAATTTATTTAATCTCAGACCAATAACAAAATCCCTCGATGCTGTGAGGTTTATTCTGTACATTTCCTGCCCTCATATTCATTCTTCTGTAAACTTTTCCTTAATTATCAAATATAATTGGGATCATAGTCCAATATACTGCCTCACACATAAAGATCTAGTTAATCTTACATGACGTGTGGGTAATATGCAGCACTCTAAATATGTAATAGTATCCTCAAATAGAGTTTATTATAAAACCAGCCATGTAAACAGAAAAATGAGGATAATGACAGAGTAGGTGGTGATGTGGCTCCACCGAGTGGGCATAAATGAAAAAAACATAGGTCTGACAATGGCCTGATTTTTTGTTGTAATTATAATTTTTGTCATCACTGAAATATCACCAAATACTGCAACAGCTCATCTACATGAAATAAAGATATTATTCTTACAGTTCTGTGGGATAAGAAGGATGATTAAACATTTATCAACCTCAATTTAATGCATTTATCTATGTCATCTGAGTGCAGTGAACTTCATTGGCTGCCCGATTTGTGACAATCAGATAATTTCCAATTTTCATAAACCAAACTACCAGGATCTGACATTAGAGGCTCTAATATCCAAGTGTTCTGAAATGGTAATTCCCCCTCACCTATGTCTGGATCTCAACAAATCTGAAGAATGTCCTGTAGCCTAATAAAAAACTTAGGAAACTAGGGATCTACGGGGTATTCTCACTCCTGCAATAATGCACAATCTTTCAGATCTTATAGCAGACATGCTACAAACAAAAGGATGAGAGAATCCCATTTGAAAAGTGTACCATGAAGTTACTACTTATGTTGAATTTGGAAATACAATTTTGTTTCGTTCAAAACAAAGAAAATCAGACCTAACTGTCCATTTGATAGACATATGTATGTCGGCCTGGTGGAATATTTCAAGATATTCAACCAACCAGCTGTTACACTACACCATCTGTTGTTCTTATACTAGTGACAATGTACATTATTCTGAAGGTGACAGTACACAAAACAGACATGAAGAATGTGTTATTGATGTCAATTATATGGAAAGCTGATAGCATCATAGTGGGATGTTGTTACATTTCACTAGAGAATTCTCAACTTTCAATTTGTCACCAAATACAAAACCATGGGTAAAGATAAACAAAATGTGCACCTAAACTTTGTGATTATTAACAAGATACACTATTATTTAAAACCTATTTTAAATGGTATAGTTTACCTGCATTTCATCTAGCACAGACCAAAGGCTGCACTACTGCATAAAGTGTTACATGGTACACTAACAGTGTTACATGACCAATTGATGCCACTTATTGCATCAAATATGAAAGACCACTATTTTTTAGTGATTTATCATGACAAGTAAATTTCCATGTGGTTTTCCATTTACAAAAGTTATAACAAATATGAAAAACAGCTTCTAATATTAAGTTTGCATTTGTTTTCACTACATGTGCATGACACCCGAAGAGTCAAGCATAAATCAAGTCACTCAGAGCTATATCAGTATATGTCCTTAATTTTGATGGATAATTACTGACAGCAAGAAAATTACTGACAGAGAGCTTATGACATCACATCGTAAAGGTATTAACAGTTTGCAGTTACATGAAGCACCTTCCAATCACAAAAAAATGTAGGATTAGACACCAGTTCAGACAAACCAATTAATCCAGTAAAAATTAATTTTAATACAAACTTGTGACAAGCTCTCATACAAATTATCTTAATACATAATTAACACATCATAAAAGTAGGAAATGCAAAAATCACAATACACTTAAGTAATATTCATTTATCCAAAACTGCTTTATAAACATAAAGCTTGTTAAACTTCATTTGTTAGTCATAATGTATTTCTCGATCACTTCAAAGTGAGGGTTTTGTTTAACCCCAGAGCTTCTCACACCCGAGACATGGCTGAGGGAAACGCCATACAGATACAAGATGGATTCCAAACCCTAACACAAGGTTGCCAGTACAGTACTCTAGCCACTGAACTATTGGTCCACCCTGAAATTCGACTCTATGGATATCCCAAAAGAATAATTCAAAACTGTGACGTGTTTGTACCTGTGTTGATAAGACTTATTAAGAGATCCTGTTCCAAATGTTGAGTGTGATGGGACTTTACCACATTAACCATGTTTATATACAAATTATGACATGCCATATGACTGGCAGTGCTAATGTTCTATAAAACATGATATTATACTGTGCAGACATCTACTGATTAAAATTTCTCCCATAACTGTTTAGTTAGTTTGCTATTCCATCACATATTCTTGGATGTAAACAATTCTTATGAACAGCACACATTGGCTGTAATCTATAGCTATTTTCCCATCATGTAGATGAATATAAATTGTATGGGTGGCATTCCCCTCCCCCTATTTCCATAAGATATGATGATGCATGATGGGATAGTCACAACCACTACACCTAGCATGCTTTGCTGGTTTTGGGTTGACTAGATAATGTTACCTGGTAATGATAACACAATAACAAAGACTATTTGGTATAACTAGTTTTGGATAATCAAATACATCCACCGAATTTGCTATTTCATTAGCACAATATTAAAGTGAAATGCTACTGATAACTGAACAGTCTCTTACAGTGAGAAATATTTTAACTACAGTTTTTTTTAAATTAACTATAACAATAATCTGAACATGTGATGGAAGATGTTCCACAGCTAGTACATGGTCCATATTGATCATCCATGAAATCTCAAAGACACCAAACAAAAGTAAACAGTTTATTGTGTCCCTTTGACGATTTTGGCCCAACAAAATTCTTAAACTTCATACTGATACATGTTCAACCAAATTCAGTTCAACTCGCTTTAAAATGGACATACTTTTTAAATTTTATATGATGGCATCTGCTGCAAGAATCACACTGACTACAAGACTATTGGGTCAAACACCTTTCACACACAGGACATTTAGGAGCCATGTCATAAGAAACTAAAAGTTAAGGATATCCCTGAGGTATTCCAGTATATTTATTTGAATAAAAAGTAACTGCACTATATCTGTCACTAAAAGGCAAGCATAAAATTAGTGACTGTTATTATATATCCAACCATCGGTATCTTGTTCATCATTGTTACAGATCAGAGCAATTTTGTAAGCATACCTACTTTGTTTTCAATCGGCTTGCAGCAGTGTCAGCACGGGAGCGTAGTTATGATTACTGCTACTAGCATTTAATAAAGATATCAGATTTTATTTAGTCCATTAATAGACATTATTTAAAAATTAAAAATAAAGTCTGGCATTTATAAGAAATACATTATTTGTAAAGCTTTACGACCTTCTATTTCTCTGATTTTCGTTTGTACTTCTCCCAAAAACTACCAATAGGATCTCCTATTTTCAATCCAAACGTAACTAAAACGTGCTCAGCCACCACAGTTGACGCAGAGGTAGGAGCCAATGTTCATTGAGTGCTCGGACATATAACGTTGATGTACAGGGTTCCAATGCTAGGATTCGTAACCACTTCGAAAATTATTTGTCATGGCATTCAGAGTAATAGTCAGAGAATTAACTGTTAACATCTCTGTGAAGTTCATCAGAGGGTACTAATTGGTTATACCTACTAACAAAGAAAATCAAGTATTTCATGAAAGGCAATTCAAAACTAAGGCTTTTCCCTAGTCCTTTAAATAAGATATTGTAAATATTAAACCAGGTAATTCATATGGCATTCATTTCAAACATATATTTAATATTTTCTGTTTGTATATTCCAACTGTCATAATAATAGGACTATAAATTATAATATTCTTTAGATAACGTAAAAAGTTTGTTAAATTACAAATGTTTGTTAAAATCATTTAACAAACATCTGTAATTTAACAAACTTACTATTTTCTTTATTATTAGACACTGTCACAGTGTCACTGACGAAGTTAAATTTAAGCACCATAATAAAGGAATGGGACTCTCAAGCAAAAATGTTCTTAATGTTTTACATATTCTAAGCAATATTTTCAAAATATTTGTCAGCGATCTCAAAATCAGATCGATGTACCGAAATCGTCGGCTTCCTAGATCTAGTAAACAACTCTACAAGTCTACAGCTAAAACTTAGTAACTCGCAGTTAGACTAAATTTATTATATCTTATACGTTAAAAATACTTATTAGACCAACATATAATAAACCACAGCTATATTTAAGCATTATTCTATGACTGGAACAACTGCCAACACGCGCGAACACGCGGTTTACTCAAAAACATGTTACACGAACAAGAAGGCGTGACGTTTGCGTTTGTTTTCGTTTAGACCTAGAACCGACCTGGCTTTTGCGGGATCCAACCTTGATCACTCTCTTTTCGGTCGTCATCTTGCTGTGGTCTATAACGCAGTGATCGGTGCCATTCATTTTCCAAACTTGTAGAGTAACCTAAGTCCAAAGTCGAATGAGCTATTGTCTAAATTGTAGCAGAAACTTTCCACTATCTGATGTCAAATTGCACGTCCACATGGGCTCAAGGCTGGGTCACAAGTACACGCTACTGCAAAACATGTAGCTAATTAACTGAATGACTTTTAGCCATTACAACGGGCCTTGGAGCCACCAGTAGGTGGCAGCACATAATCTATATATGTATGGGGTGTTTTCTGTGAGTCAGTCAGTGAGCGAGTGAGTGTATCTGTGTCGGTGTGACTAAGCCAAACGTAAATTTTGGACGAAACTTGGATAATCATTCCAAGTTAGTGTTTTTATCGCGTGATCGGATACAAAGATGCCAATTATGTAAGGCTAAGTCGCTTAAATTAGCTTGGTTGCGCTCAATGTTCATGTCTTGCATTGCAGTCAGAAGGAAAAGATCAGTTATATGTTCAATGTTTAGACATCCCATTGTTGCGACTGCTAAATTTACACACAAAAATCTTAATACCCACTATTTTGCCCAAAAAGACTCTGACTTAAGGAGCAGATATGGTGTGTTATATATCCGTTATGGATGTTTCAAGACTGACATATTTGTCTCACATCTGACACTGACTGTCATATAAATATCAACTGCATGATCCATAAAATTTTGACATCACCTCTTCATAATTCGCACGCCATGATTTTAGTGTCTTCAAGACATACATTTGTGTTTACGGAAAGGCTGTGTACGTATTAGTCTGAATGTTCAGTTTGTTTTATCAGAAACACGTAAATTTCTGACAAAAAGGATTTTGATACATACTTATACTCACGCTATTCTATCCAAGATATATATATACGCTGTTGGGTAATTCAAAATTAAACTGACCATGGTTAATATGACGCATTAAATATATATAATGTTTATATTTATTTATGTATGTACATGTGTAAAACATCCTACTATTTGGCAAAAGCATCAGTCTCGAGAGGAATTTGCTAGTACTCGATCACTGCCATGACGTTCAGAGTAATTTTTGACAGAAGTAGCCTTGTGGAATACAGTTAATCCACACAGCAAAAACTTGAGTGATATGATTTTAGCATACATTTAGAAAACTTTTAACTAAGCTCGACCTACGGAGCATAGCATTATATTAATAAAATTTACAAATATATATACAAATTAAACTCCACTTTTTAAGATGTTTAGTCTAGAATCAACAAGCACTCACCCAGACTTGTAGATTAATCATCTTACAGAATTTCAGTTGGATTAATTATAATGTTTTATTTAATTAAGCGCACTTAATTACTATCAGGAGCCATTCAAAAGCATATATAGTACAGTAATATCCCAATGAGATGTATGTATAAACTCAATAACATATATAGTTTATCGGCCAAAGTAACCTCGAACAAGTGATATTTTAGAGAAGAGATTAAAATAATTAAAAGATGACGCACTTCAACCTATAGCTGTTCAACAAAGTGAGGACTGCGCCATTAAATACACAAATACCCTATGACTTAAGTTGAAACACAAGTAACGGCTATAATATACCTGACTGGATTTTCTAATTTTTCGGAATGATCCACTTTCTTATGAACACGAGTTTACACAGGTATATTCAGGTATCATGCCATTGATAGGTTTACAACATTCTAAATTCTTCAAGGAAGAACAGAAATATATAACTCACTGTCTCAGGATCTAGTGATATATATATATATATATATATATATAGAGAGAGAGAGAGAGAGAGAGAGAGAGAGGGGGGGCGTTGTTTCCCATTAGCATACAAGTTATATTTAACGTATAGGGCGTTTGTATATTGTGAAAACAAAAGGATCAAGACCGAACGTTAGATAAAATACCATTAATTAACGGGAGAATATTTTAATTACCTGATAGACCAAACAAGTCTTAATTTCAACCTAAGTACAAAAGAACAATTAAGTAATACTGCTTTACCTATATCGATATATTGATATCATAATATTGTTTTATCTCGCTGGAAGCTAAAGGTAAATTAGTCCGTGCTATAAGGACATGATAGGCGTCTTATAATGTATCCAGGTTATGTGTTAATTTTCTGCTTTAATTAACATTCTGACATATTATTAAATCTGAAGTATATCCTTTTCCTTTATAATTTCAACAAATATTAGCAAAGCATAAATTAAATGTATTTTTAACTTACTTACATACTATTTAGTTTTTTTATTTACTTTTAAAAATAATATTGAAGAACATGCCACAAGAGTTTATCAAGGGCAGCTTCCTTAATGAGCTTTGACTGTTTAATTACTCGTCTAACATCAGTATTGGTATATGATTAAAAATTTGTAATACTGCATGCAGTCTTTAACATCGCATTTTTATCTCAGAGTGAGACAACGGCACCCTTGAATGACTATGCAACGATGTCAAGAAACCAATCCCGTAAAAGATTCGACCCTTTCAGACACAGTATCCTTGGCTCCAGCCAAAGTCAATATTTTATATCAGTAGATGCACATATATGTAGTACATCTGACCAACAAAGTCGTCATTCACTTCTCATTTATATAATCGTTCAATATACGACATCTGTTGTTGAGTTTGGGGTCAGTATTATTGACACAACACCACGATAATCACTAAAGGTAGTGCGAATATTAAATAATAACACGACACTCATTAATGTGATCATAAATTTATTATTAACCGAGGTGGTTCGCATATTGTACTATGCTATATATATATATATATATATATATATATATTACAGCAAAATATGTGTTTCTTGACGGGAGAGAATCAACCGTAAAACTACCACGTGTCAAATTATCCTAATAGGGAACATAATATTTAAGGACACTATAAACACATCGGTTTTCCGAACTTCCTTACAAGCCTAGAAGTTCGTAAGCAGGTATAGGAGACCCAGGTGAGGTTGTTGCTAAATGGTTTTTACCTGGTCGATGGTGACGGTCTTAGTATAGACCCTAGTTGACCTAAATTATTTTCTCACCTTTGAGAAAGTGGCACGATTTTACAGTATTCGAGCTACAATAACAGCTAGGAATATTAACATACGACGCCATCAGAGATCGATTTATATAAGGATATATCGATGTTCGTGTGGTCGGGCAGTGTTCGGGTAAAGTTCACCATTGATCAGCTGAACTCCTGAGGCGGTAACCATTTGCAGAAGTTCTAAAGGCGAGTTTCACCACCATTGAATGATCAATATATATTGGAGACTGGTCGATGATACCATTTGCCAGTAAAACGTCTCACTTTCACTAGAATATAGTCGGTGAATCTGCCGACGGCGAAGACGGTTATTTAATTGTGTTCTGTAATTCTAGCTGGCGTTTAGAGAGCCAGAAGTCATACCGTCCATCATAGCGTCACAGTATACCTGGACGGAGTTCAATTGTAATTATATCGCTGTTTATAATCGGTAATAAAACATGTCTGCGGAGGTGAACCATCGGGAAGTGAATGGGAGCAATGAGGCGCCGACTAAGACTGAAGAAGAGTCTTCCGCTCCTTCGGAGGAAGAACTGCTTATCTGTCCGATATGTCAGGGCGAGTTCAATGAGCCAAAGATGTTGCCCTGTTTGCATACGTTCTGCTCTGATTGCTTGACCAACAGTTTGGAACAGAGCAACATTGATATTGGTCAAGCCTTCCTCTGTCCCATCTGTAGGCATCAGTGTTTTGTACCACTGAGGGGTCCGGCTGGATTTAAGGACAATATATTTTATGTGACGCTCCAGGAGTTCTACGATAGGAAGACGCTGAATCCGGATCAGGCATGTGAAGCATGCGACAGTGGAAATCCAGCCAAGCGACAGTGTCTCCAGTGCAACGATTGGCTGTGTTCGAAGTGCTGTGCCATGCATCAGCGCGTGCGAATGACCAGTGGCCACACTCTGCTCTCACCAAAGGACCTCCGCAATGGCAAGATGGATGAATTGATCAAGCAGAATTTCGAGCCACTACTTTGCAGTAACCACGGTGAACCGCTTCGTTTGTTCTGTGTCAGTCCTACTTGTATGGCGCCAATATGTACAGTGTGTAAGACGACAGCTGGTCACGACAATCATCCTGCCATCGAGCTCAGTGCACAAGCTGTAAAAGAAGCAAAAACAATAAAAGCATTGATGCCTGGGCTCAACAAGAGCGTCACAGCCATGGCAACCAAGATAGACAACTTAAAACATGAAGAAAAGCTAACGAGTCATGTGAGGAAAAAGATACACAAAGTAATCAACGATCGAGTAGAAGAAATTGTGCAGAAATTCGTGCAACAGATTAATGATTATGCAGAAGGTCTGCATCAGGATGTTGAGAAGTTGGTAAAAGAGCATAGGAAGGAAGTTGCCAAGGAGCTAGATACCTACTCCTTCAAGCTGAAGTCCATTGAAGGAGCAAAGACCTTCACAGAAGCATTGCTAGATTTCAACAGGGCTGAAGAACTGGTGTCCATGTCAAAGGAAGTAAAGCAACGACTTGAGGAATTCCAGAGGCCAATAGACGCATCACCCCCCAGCTGGAGACAGCCTCGTCTTCATCCTCCAGAAGAAGTGGACAATGGTGTTATAGCATCAATGTTCGGTCAGTTGACCTTCGAGGGCGAAATTGTAAAAACTCAGATCCTTCATACTTTCTCAGCTAAACTAGATGATGATGAAAAGAACTGTGCCCTCTGCGACATCTCTGTTGACGATGAAGATATGCTGCTGGTTGTTGACAGAGACAATCGTAAGATCAAGTTCTTCGACATCTGCGGAAACGTGATCTACCACACTGGCGAGGAGACATTACGGGCGCCAAACAGATTGGTACACTTGAGTAAAACCGGTCGCCTGCTTGTCAAAGATGACAAGTGCTTGAAACTCCTGAACAGAGATGGCAGTTTTGTCACCAACTTCGCTGAACACCTGAAACAGCCAGTTGGCCTGACGTGTAACAGAGAAGGCGAGGTGCTGGTTACTGATTGGATGAGCGGGTGTGTGCACGTCTTTGATGAGCTCGGTGGTTCGCTGCACAATTTTCCAACTGCCACCGAGGCTGCGGGATACATTACGACAGCAAACGATGGCACAGTTATTGTCTCGGATTGGAAACAGCATTCGGTAAAGGTCTTTGACTCCAAAGGCGGCATAAAGAGGGAGTATGGAGAGTACGGATCTGGTTTAGGTCAGTTGGATCATCCTTATGGAGTAGCCACAGACAGATATGGCCACATTCTAATTGCAGATACTTGGAACAACCGTATCCACATGCTATCAAAGGATGGCAAGTTTGAAAGATTCCTTCTGACCAAAGAAGATGGCTTGAGCTACCCGCAGACATTAATCGTAAATAGGAAAGGTCAGCTTATCATTGTTGAACAGCAGGGCACAGTGAAAATATACCAATATATGGCTTAGCGAATGATAGAGTTAACTGGCTGAATTATGATTAGTTATATGCAGTGTGTTATAGAATTCATTTCTCTTGGATGCAAATAGCACATGTTCATGTCATTTGTTAATATTACAATATGTTAATAATGAATAAGCTTCAATATATGTAATTATTTCATCTTGAGCTCTTTCTAAATGTAATATTTTTTGTTGTCGAAACTCTCAACTTGAAGGAGATCAAAATGGAACATAAATTATCAATAATGTTCATGCAAACATTGTAAATGGCAAAGTTAATGGTGTGTAAGATTTAGTTGCTGTAAAGCTAAGCTTGCACATGTCCAACTGTACTGAGTGTATTGCTCCATACTCCAGAATATGCAGCTTAGTAAAATGATGCACCACATCATGCCCACCAGGAGTAATATTTCTTCTTGGTGCTTTCTTAAAGGTTGCTATACGTCCATTGTCTTTCAATCATCTCCATGGCCGAAACTGGTCAACTCCCATTCTGTTCTTCATTTCAGTTTATATTTTCCAGAAATTATTTGGCCCATTGAGGCTACCGTAAACATCGAACTGGAAGTCAAACAGCTTTAACAGTTTCCCTTGTCTGTATAAAATCTTCCATTATATGTACGATCTTTTTAAACATTTACAGTGCTATGTTTCTGAAATGTTTTGTGGTTTTATGCTTAAATGGAGAAAAGCTGCAATGAATAATCAGAGAGTTTTTGTTGATGCAATATGACAGTAATTTGGAATGAAGAGACAGATTTAAGTCTTCTGTATTTGTTCGGACAATATTTGGCCACTGTTGTGATTTGTATATTGAAGTATTTACACCGAAGTGCTTATGTTCTCATTTTTAGTTGCTTTCGTAGTGTTCTGATAGATTTAAAACTTCTATTTAACACGTAGCATGAAAATACTTGGATAAAATCTTAGATTTTTGTAGAAGCAGTTATAACGTGACGGTGGCATTTTCAGCTTTCTCCTCTCTGTGTATTACCTTTAATTAGCGTTATCATTTCTTCCAGATATGATTTTTATCTCCATTAGACTTTTACACAAAATATATACAACCACAGACATTATCATTTTCATTAAATCCATTTTCAGTTACTGTGATACACAGGGCTCCATGTTATTTAAAAACAAAATCATTATCGGTGATGTATTATGGTTGTGTGTTAAAAGAAAATGCGTTCCATTGTTTGTCAGAATATTGAGAAGTTGTTTAGGATGATTTGATTATGCAGAATCAGTCATGATTTATATGTCATAAAATGTTATCATTATAATTTGTTGTGTGCCTTTTCTCATAATGTAGTGCTAACTCTGACATCACTAGTGCTAAGCATTACATACGTTTTAGCTATGTCAATGTGCGTGTGTGTGTATGTGTGTGTAACTTAATACTTTAGTTGTTGGCTTCTTCATTTGTTTGTTGATGTATGTTTCCATCACAAACTTTTTTTTAACTGTAACCTCAATAAATACTGATGCATTTCATTTATTTTTTATCATCGTTTCTGTCACTGTATGAGTAAAATATATGTAATGTATATTAAATTTTGACAAACTTGTATCAAGAAGCAATCTTTTATTCCGTTACTGTAGATTTATTTTATGAGAACAATAAACATAATTTAATTTCTTCATAAGTGTTGTGTCAGTCATAAAGTGTAGACAGAGAATAATTGATATTATACAGATAGAGGGGTCAGGTATGTTGAAATTTATTTAACACGAACACAAAATCTTCAGTGCCAGAACATCAGAATTACTGGATGATGATGTTTGGTGTTTTACGGCCACTTTTGTACACATGGTAGGCTAAATGGGCCGAGCGACCTCCAAAGGTGATGAAGCGAAGTCAAAGATGAAACACCCTCCATATATGCCCATATCAAGATTCGAACTCGGGTGATGGTGATCTGTGGTCCAAATCCAATGCTCAGAATTACTGGAAAGTACAATTACTATCCTGATAATGTTTAAGACTAGGTTTAAATAAATATAATTTCCTTGTAAGAAAATCGGGTGCCTCTGTGGTCTAGTTGGTAGCGTGTTGGACCACAGATCACTACCACCGAGTTTGAATCTTGGCGTGGGCATATCTGAAGGGTGTTTTATCTTTCACATCACTTCATTACTGTTGGAGGTCGCTCGGCCCATTTAGCCTAACATGTGCACAAAGGTGGCAGTCAAACATCTTGTAAGAAAATCACGTCACTAAAGTAAAAATGAAATATTGCATTAAAGTACAGAAGCCAACTGTAGAAATTTAACAGCCTTTATTAAAATGGGGTTTAAATAGATATGATGAAATTTTTTTACTTCAGATATACAGAATTAAACTATTTTAAACTAAATTTTGAAGGAAATATAGTTGCTCATTGGTCCGTAACTGATTCACTTGTGTATGCCATATATGATATACACATTGGAAATATCGCCAGAAATTACTGGCACCATTTATCAATCGCAGATTATGCTTTATCTTTGGACCTGATCATCCTTTCTATAAATTCTGATGGAAAATACTGGAGTCTGATTCGTTGATATACCAAATCGAATCCATGTGACATTGATGTTGGGCATGATTCGTATTGGAACTGTCGATGTTGACCTTGATTTATCTTTGACGTTCACTTAACAGAAGTTGAAAAAGATGAGCTGTATGTTCTCGGTACAGCATAATGGATTTCAATACTTAACTCTGATAGTCTGTTATCTATACTTGTATGTGTAATAAACTAATTATTGTAGTTTCTACTGAATTCATAATATATCGAGAATGATTCCAATCTGAAGAAGCTATATTTCTTACCAGCAGAGCATTGTTTTAAGTTCACCGTCCACCAACGTCCACCACCTTCAGAAATCTGAACCTTGGGCATCACATCATCTCATATTAGAGATATGCTGACAATCCACCAAAGATCGCTACAACTTTTGAGTCCAAATTCTAAAATCTGATTCAACTCGTTAAGATTCCTGTGATGATACCCGTAGACCAGATTTTTGTTAACCAGCTGCAACTCGGTTGAATGCCCTCAATGATTTCATTAAGTCTATAAATATCACTATTGCCTTTTTACCGTAGAGTTTTAACCCCTTCAGCAAAACTGGTACAGTTTTGATTTATGCTTATCATTGTTTCTTGTTGTGGGATATTTATATTCTGGAGCGCCTCCGTGGTCTAATTGGTAGTGCGTTGGAACACAGATCACTACCACCTGAATTCAAATCTCGGCGTGTGCATATCTGAAGGTTTTTTCATCTTTGACTTCACTTCATTACCTTTATTATTTGCCAAATCTATCTTCTGCACTCATGTGTTTCATTTGGTAGAACACTGCACTGTATAACCCCAAGGTTATTGGATTAAATCCGAGGATTACTTGTGTTTCAAAACAAAGAGACTGTAGTGCACCTTACTATAGACTCCGAGGTCTTGTGGTTGAATCCCAGTGTTACTTTATTCCGCCTGGGGCATGTTTCATCCTTTAGTTCCCTAGATTTGATGAACAATGCAGCCAGACAAGGTAAGCACTCACTCACCTTACCATTTCACTATTGTTAATATAACTTCCACCCTCACATGATATGTGCTGAAGATACTTCTCTAAAAAAGTGTTTTATTATAAGTTAATCTATAAAGGAATATATGTTATTAACATTTCTAGATGATTCCAACATATATATTACTTAATATCAATGAGGTCTGTGTGCTTAGATGATCATGTCTGAAATGTGGCAATATTTAAAAGTTAATTGGCACTAATCATAATCAATCACAACAGAATTACATGATCCCAATTGATCTGATTCTGAGGATAGAAAACTGAAACAAATAATATTCTTAGGAAATATATATAAACAGTAAATATTTAAAGTAAAATACACAATACAGAGTTATACATAACTAATGTACTAAAATTAAGGGTCTTATTTCTGTGTCCATATTTTGCTCATTGATTTTGTGTAACTGATATAATAACATACCAATGTCCTTGTTAGATGGACTGAGGAGTAAAACTTACTGCAGCTGGTATTTATTATTATTGTTGTTGTTGTTCTTTCCAATAGGTTATACAAGCAGACATGATATAGCAGAGCGGAGTTATTATATATATGTTACAGTTAATCTGTATAATCAGGTAATATGTATATTAGCTGAAATTTTCAGGCAATCTGTATTAAATCGCATGCAGTTAGAGCAATAGACGTATTACCTGAAAATTTCAGGTAATATACATATTGCCTGATTATACAGGTTAGCATATACACGTGCGGTATACTTACTTCAGGATGTTTCTGGAGCTGGCTGCTACTCGGCTGCTACTGTTTCCGGGTCTTCATCAATATGGCCGTCCACACTCTTTATGTTGATGTTCAGCTTGGCTTTGTAATTGAAGACAATATCCTGGTCGCTCCAGTATTTGTCTAGGCGATTCTTGAAAGAATTAGGGCTGGGGGCTTCAGCTACCTCCCTAGGCAGACCATATATTATTATTCTAATAGAAAAATATTGTTTTCGTATATTTTTGTTTACTCGCTCTATATATAATTGGTATTTGTGGCCTCTTGGACTTGTTCGATCTGCTGATTCTAATCTGGTTTTGAGGAATGTCGTAACGTTTTGTCATATATTTCATTCATTATTTTCTAGACCTCAATCATATCCCCTCTTATTCTTCTATAGGCTAGAGTTGGTAGTTTAAGTTGAATTAATCGTTCTTCATATGACAATTTTGTTGATGTGGGTAATTGTCTGGTCGCTCGTCTCTGTACATTTTCCAAGACATCAGTATGTTCTGTTTATAGGGGCTCCAGACTGGGCTTGCATAATCCAGATGACTACAAATTAATGATGTGTATAGGGGGATAGAATTTTGAGGAGATAGAAATTGAAAAGATCGTCGGATTATAGAGAACATGGAGTTTGCTTTATTTATTTTGGTATTTATATGTTTGTCAAATTCTAGATTAGAGTCAATTATAACCCCAATATCCTTTTCTTGGTCAACATTTTCTAGTTGGTGAATAGTGTCTCCTTTGTTTAATGTATATGTAACTTATGTGTTTTCAGCTTGTCTTCCAATGGTCATTCGTTTACATTTGTCGGGATGATATTTTAAGAGCCATGTATTGCTTCATTCCTGTAATTTATCAAGATCTTCTTGCAATATTTTGTATCCTCCGGGTTATTTATACTTCTGAATATTTTGGCGTCATCCGCAAAAAGATATGTATGGTTGATTTAACTATTTTGGGCAATTCATTTATATAAATAACAAATAGTAACGGTATAGTCGATCCTCAAAGCTGTATAGGTGTTTACAATAACGGTATAGTCGATCCTATTGGCAGATATTGACCTACTATAACATAATCATGACCATAACATAACCAGGTATAACACTTCATTACGCTCTGGCTTCGACTTTATCAAACCAGAACGGATTGACTTGAATACCAATCCGGATCAATTGTTGATTAACATTATTATCCAATCGAATTGGTTCGCTTTCAGACCGTACCGTGTTCTCGTGAAACTTGGATCCCGATTCGTTGTTAGAATTATGCGCACTCTCGGTGCAATCATTCCACGGCTGATATTAAACCAATATAAAGTTACTTCGGACGGACCAACGTTTGGCAGGGAGCATCGTGTTCGTCGCGCCAGCTTAGCAACCGCGTAAACAATATATATATATATATATATATATATATATATACAAATAAAACATTACTGTGAATTAAGACGCCGTCATGAAGTATTTATTGGCTGATAAACTACTACTACCTGTTTATCACTTCGTTTAGACTAGATGACACCGTGACTGTCTAGGTAATTGCTATGCCGAGAGGAGGTAACTGATTTTTGGTCTCAACTATACACGCACTGTTAGCACCGGCTGAGTATCATGGATAGTAGACGTAGTATGATAGATAAATTATCGGCGCGTCAAATCAGTGATCCGTGTCGTATGTATGGAGAACAATCAGCGGTTCGATTCTCCGAAGAAAACACGTTTTATACGATATCCAGTGCTAGCAGGGGATCAAGCCGGGTAAGTGGCTTCGATAAACCTATACGTGTGTTTTATAGACGATTAATTATTATAAGCTGTGTAATGCGTCTATTGCAAACTGAGATTTAATTAATACACATTACCTGAAAATTTCAGGTAATATACATATTACCTGATTATAAAGATTAACTGTAACATATAAATAGGTGTTGTATTTTGTGTACAATTTTTTTAATTCCTTACAACAATCTTCGGATGTTGAATAAAATAACATACGTTTCTATCCGCAGCAAGAAGCACGGGCTAACGATAATATTTTCAATAGAGAAAGTACAGTTTTTGGTATGAATTACTGAAATAGCAGCGTACCTTCCTCATAACACGGCGTTGTATTTCAGTGTGTACTGTTAATTGCCGGAGTAGCCGTTCTGTACACTAACACAAAGGGAGGGCTTCGTTGTGTGAAATTAATTATTTTGGTAAAAGTAGTGGATTTTCATTATTGTTCACTGTTAAAATGGAATTAGAATGGATAACAAATCATAGAACTTAGTGTGTGCTCTCTCCTTCTCTCAGTATATGTTTTTGTGGTGTGTGTTTGTGCGTGCATGTGTGCACTACCTCCCCAACACACACATAAATATTAAATATTTTGATTGTAAGAGGAAACTTGTTTTTAATTTCACTTTGGTACTTATGTAATGCGTGTGGGGTGTTATGCGCGGAAGAGATACAAGATAGTATACTACCCTCCTCACTGATAGAACACTGGAAGAACCCCGTATTGAAACCCACCCCACATTGGCGCCAAAACGATCCGACCAGCTCAAAGCCAAGACATGCACATCCCAGGTGAAACCGAAATCTAAAAACAACACAAAATAAATAAGACGAAAAACGTCACAATTCCCCCGTCACACTTTGGTCTCGTCCCGAGCCGAGAACAAAGAACCCCCCCCCACACACACACACACATAGACTTGTCCTCATGTATTTACTACATTAACCTACAAAAACGCTAACTCAACAATAACTACTTCCTACGGTAAAAATGGCAAAGGATGTAGTTAATTATATTACAATTGTTAGTAATAACAGATCTACCACAAATGAATACATTAAGCAGCGAGATCTGGCTCAGCAGCAGGAAGGCGATGAAGACACCGCTTTGTGGGCTCATCTAGTATATCGAACTCCTCCAGGCTGACAGTCACCTTGATCGGCCTTTTTCTGTATTTTCTGCCCACATACAGTGATGGTCGAGACTGAACTACCACGTGAAGCTACGAAAACCCCTTCAGCCACTTCCAGGCTGCCTGCCTGCCTGCCTTCCCTTCGAGCGTTGATCTCAACAACGATTCGAGTGAAGAACAGAAAACGTTGCACCGGTAGCAAGAAGATAATTTACGCCAATCCCACTGAAATTAGCGACCAAATATAGACAAACAACACCCAGCAAATAAGACGCAGAGGGTCACACTTATTTCTTTCACCCTCTCCGGCCCATTTTTGCCTACCATGTGCGCAAAAGATGTCGTAAAACATCAATCATCATCTTTGACCTCTCTCTCTCCCTCTCTCTCTTGCTTGCTTATAGTTCGGGGAGTATCCCCAGGCTGTCGCTTGTTTGGCACAGCCTAAAACTCTCTCTCTCTCTCTCTATATATATATATATATATATATATATTGTGTGTGTGTGTGTGTGTTCATGAGTGTTTGACATCAGTTAAAGAAGATTTTCTATTTCATTTATCTTCAACATTTTACTGGATATTTTTGTTGTTTATATTTTCCTAATTAATTACTTCTAATTAATTCCTAATTAATTTTTGTTCCAATATATATATATATATATATATATATATATATATATATATTACTCTTATCCGCTATATACGAAATACTTACTAAAAACTGACAAAAAATAAGACAAAACTAAATAATGAAATTTTTTATAATTATATTTTAAGCCACTTATTTATTATGTGTGTGATATATTTCCATCTGATATTACAGGACATGATCCGTGGCGTGTTACAGATCCTGCTCTAAGAAGACTTTGTGGTGTATGTCCGTTTTGTTTTTCTATATTAATTAAACAAATCAATTTTTGAAATCATATCGTACGATCTCATTGACACCGCCAACGTGTGCATTTACATTATATACGAATATAGAACTATGATTACTCTTTTAACATCGATGATGGAAAAATATAAACTGTTGTTTATTGTTATAAATATTTTTCTTTTGTTGATTGGATTTTTTGGCCGCATATAATAAAATTTTGACCTTTTTCTACAAAAGCCAAAGATAATAAAATAAATAAAATAATGACAAACCGCATATATTGATATGATATGTAATTAATAAATATATTATTATTTGTTAAATATTCAAATGTATTCATAAAATAAATAAAGAATATGAATTATTTCATGAAGTATTTCAATTGTATTTATAGACAAATAATATCTGAACGATGAAAAAAAAACGTATTGAAAACATCAGAATATCAATAATACCATGTTCGTGTATTTCCATCTATTTCTATTTCATGCACACTAAAAATATTATTTCATATTTAGATATTATTTATATACGTTCTTTTTATTATAGTGGACTCGTCTTGGTACACACAGTCAACTTCCCGGAGGGCTCCGTAAAAGGCAACATTTTGTATTTCCCAATGGCTTCAGATCAACAACATGGAGGCTAACTAGGTTGGTATAGGAGATCGAAAGAAATTTTTCCTTGATATTTCTGAAAATATTTTACTTAATAGCCCATATTCACAGCGCATGCGCAGAGAGTAGCATTAGCATGTTGCCGACTGATATCGATGGGCATACACTTTAAAATCCATCAATTTAATTGTGCGTGCGTGCGCGCGTGTGTGTGCGTGCGTGCGTCTTATGCCAGTCAATCGCCAGATGTCGCACTATATGTGAATATTGTCTATTACATACCATTGTAGACATGGTTGCGTTGATAGATTGGGTAGTACTATAAACCCAATTGGCTATATACTAATTACTACGTATACATCTCGGCATGAAAACTCGCCTCCTTTGAATAAGACCTCCTAATTAATCATCCCCTCGCTAGAATGGCTGTTGACATTACATTGTGCGAGTTGGACGACAAGTCGAGTCACTGTTACATGAATAGTTATGAACGATTCATTATATAGCAACACACAATCTGTTTTCATTTATCGCGATGTGTCTATGTTTATTTATTTTTTTAATTATTGGACGATTATTAAGCGTAAACATATACTATATTAATTTGTAACCTTCAAATAGAACAGTAAGAGGGAGCAGTTTATGTTATCAACCAGTTTATCTAACGGGACCGCCAACGGCCTCTCGAATCATAACATTCTATTTGCTAAGATTTACACGGGAGACAGCCGGTAAAACTAATTATATCCACGTAGTAATTACTATTTACAAGCCGCTTTGGAGCATTCGGGAACTATTCAGGGACCAATCTGTATTATACAACAACGGCTTTGCCGTAGAAAGTATCGTTCTTGACATTGGGCTAAATGAATTGATGTTCAGGATCGTAGAATGTGGCTGCAATACATTAAAAAAAAACTTTATTTAGAGCCGTAAAGAACTTTTTTGAAGATGTTTTGTTAGACAATGGTACACCATGTTGCTGTGCCTTTCCTTATTGTTGCTCATCTTTAGCTGTATGCAGTATATGACCGTATGGTTTATAGTTAAATGTATGGAGAAATGACTGATGATTGAGTGGGATATCATTAAAGTTATATAATCTAGAAAAGGGACCTTTTTCGTGTTTCGGATAGGATTTGGGACAAATCTATGTGGCCCAGTTAATCCAAATTCCAGTTTATCAGGGTTACTTATTTGAGAGTTATGTGTGTACCCATTGAAACTAAATATGCTTAATAACAAATTTAAAAGTAAACATAAAATCGTTTACGTATAACAATACTTGATAAATATTTTTTTTTTTATTAGTAATAAATTAATAAACGTTTATTGATGTTTATATTCCATCATCTAGGTCCGAACTGTTGGGTTTGTTTTATGTGTTATTTATTTGTTGTTGGTTTGCTGTTCTTGGTGGTTGTGATGATGATGATAGTGGTAGTGGTGGTGATGGTGACGATGGTGATGATGGTGGTGGTGATGATGATGATAGTGGTAGTGGTGGTGGTGGTGACGATGATGATGATGATGGTGGTGATGATGATAGTGGTAGTGGCGATGATGATGGTGGTGGTGATGGTGGTGATGATGATAGTGGTAGTGATGGTGACGATGATGGTGATGATGATGATGATAGTGGTAGTGGTGGTGGCGATGATGATGATGATGATAGTGGTGGTGGCGATGATGATGATGTTGTGATGATTGATGATGATAGTGGTAGAGGTGGTGGCGATGATGGTGATGTTGATGATGATAGTGGTAGTGGTGGTGGCGATGATGGTGGTGGTGGTGATTATTTTTGATTGTCCACCTCTAGATTATATTGCAACTGTCATAATAAAACATCTGGCAAGATATTATAGCAATCCTTATTTCATGGCATTATTTTTTATTTTTTGGTTTGGTCGGAGATAATCCCCAGGCTGTCGCTTGTTCGGCACAGCCTCTACGTTCGAGTGGCTGAGAAACCTGTCCCCCCACCACCACTCACAGGGGAGCAGGACGGAAAGATGGAGCCAAAATACCCTGAGGGTGGTCACTGCCAGAGTGGTTTACGTCCTCAGGGGATTTTAACGTCCCCCTTTATTTTAAATAATTCAGTGGAGACGGCAGCGCCATTTAACGTGGTCAGCCACCCACGATGTAGTGAGCCGAGAAATTAATCCCTGGAAAAGTTTCGACCTCTTACGGGGTTCGAACCTGTGACCGTTGGCACCAAGTGCCGGGTGCTTAACCGCTAGGCCACCGAAACTCACTATTATGGCATTATCTGAACACTCTTGCTTTAAATACGTTGGTTGTATCTAAGGATATTTGTGTTTTTTTACGTCTTGACGCATGAACGTGTACAATTCATCACCATCATCAATTCCCTGAGAAGTATGCCATTTTACGCTGTCAATTACGGGTACACTTTCCGTAGTATTCCTTCTGATCCATCCATTGGTTGAAGCGTGATAATGAGTACACGGACAATTACCTGAGAGTAGGCAGATTTGAACAAAGCGTCTCGTGATTTCTTGTACACCGCTCTATCGTTGTGCTTGGTAATATAAGATGTATTTCTTACCAAACCGATAACAACAATTTTTGTCACCAGATTGTCACCGAACGGCAAGATGGATCAAAGGGATCATCCGGCGATTGAAAGTTCCTTTCCAGGTAATAGGTCATGAAAATAATTGTCACTCTTCCTTCCCAGTTCATGTACTTTCATTGTTGGTATTAATATATTAAACAAATCAAATCAATTACAAACAATAGTGATATTGATAATTCGTAAAGTATAATTACTTTCCCTCGAAGGTAATTTTTGTAACTAGATATATAATGAGGAACAGTAAAGGAGTAATTAGTCATATTTGAATGAACTAATGGTTCTCAATATTATATTTATTGTGATAATTGAAGGTTACTGTTATTTTTAGTGCTGCCCAGCATTGGTTCGAGATCCATATTACCAGACTTTGACACTACCAATCCTGGAGATGATCGTGTTCATAAAAGACAAGATAATGCGAAGAAGGATACACGCAGGGCGAAGAACCTTCCTTATTCTCATTGAGGTGATTTTGTGGAATGACAAGATAATGATGATGATGATGATGATGATGAAGATGGTTGAGGTGGTGGTAATGGGGGTTGTAGTTGTGATAGAGACTGACTGCTATTGACAATCACTAGCGTGCTGATGGCAGACAAACATTTATATCACATGACTAGTTAAAGATAAAATATTAATAATATTCGAATGAAGCTTTTTGTATTCAAAATCTGTATATTAATATCAGCATTTTTTCTGTTGTTTTAACTGTTGTATTAAAGCTTACTAATATTTTAGTTTCCTAGTCAGAATGAGTGTTAGAGCATTACAAATCGGTATCTATACATGTTAACCTGTTTGTTGGCTAATTGTATTTAGCAATTAACAACGTCATGTTTTACTAACGTTGAAACTGAAAACATAGAAGTCATATATTGATTTAAAATAATTAACAATTTAATGTCGTGTTTACTGATATCAGCATTTTTTTAGTTTTTTATAATAATCATCTTTATTTCTCATACACACATACAACAAAATCTATATATTACATGGCCAGAGACCACTTTTAGCATAATGTCAAAACATACATTGCAACATAACACAAGACATGAAATACGTATGTAATTAGTAATATTCATAAGTAATTATCGTGGTAATAAAAGTATGACTGTTGATAATAAATATGAAAATAGATGATCATTAAATTGATTCTTAGACAATATACTATGCAACATTTGGCAAATGATAAAAAAATCAATTTGTAAGTGGCTGTAAATAACAATGTTGCAAACTTAGAAATGATAAAAGGGTGACTTCAGAAGAAAATAATTAATTTATGTCAGTATTTTGCAATTGAATCTGAGTTCCTGCTGATAATAGTGAAGCTGCTCATGTGTATGTGTAAAAAAATTAAACACGGACACGTTATGAATTTACAAAACAAACGAACAGTGCAAAATTGTGCTTAAATGGCTTCTTTAATAGTGTGCGCGTGTGTGTGAGTGAAAAAAACCACGGACACGTTATGATTTTATAGCAAACCAGCAGTGCAAAACTGTGCTCAAATGGCTGTATTAATAGTCATTTCCCTTTAAACCGCACGCTAGCAATCCGGTCGCAACACAGTCTCTACGATAATTCAAGGAAGCGAACCACACAGATGCTAAAATAATTCGGTTATTCGTCTTTCCACACGGACCTTTTGGGATCGAAGAGCACATCAAGCATATTATTCAAATTCGTTAATCCGGCTCTGCTAACTTCATTTTGACGTTGCTCGCGACAACTACCATGAATATTGAACCAATTTAATGTCACAAATTAACGGTCTGTGTTTTCACACTCCGTGCCAAACGAAAGAATGTGTTCAAATGGTCAATTAGCATTTATGCCATCACAGTGAGGGTCGTTCTTAATTGTGTTGTGCTCTGTGTTGTAATTAAATCATGGTCAATGTTATGACAATAAAAAAAACAGTGATAAAACTCTTAACCTTTGTTTACTGGAACAATTAACATTCTAGGCTTAGCCTAGTTTATTACCTGTGAAAATGACACCTTAATATTTTGTTTATCACCCATGCAAAATGATTGGCACGTGGAGTAATTTTCACATATTGTGAAACTGTGCGATTAATTAAACTTAAAATGGACTATAAAGATTTAATTAAATAACAAAATTAAGATATATACATTTCAATTTGGCAAAACGTCAATCAGATATCGTTAGCGGCAAACCTGCTGAACACCGGCAGATTATTTCATCAAATACACATGTACCAGAATTTGTGAATACTGAAGCAAGAAAACTATACAGCATCATTCAACAATCAGCACGATTCGTTATTCTGCACGATTTCAATGGGAACACAAGTTTGAGGATAAACGAGACCTGGCTGTTTGTTGAAATGTGGGACGTATGAGTATGGGACGTATGTGTATAATATATATATATATATATATATAATTTTTTGGTAGAGCGCCACACGTAAGATAATTTATACAACAACCATTACTATGCAGAAGCATAAGCTTCCGTGTTATAGCTCATTTCATTATATCTCTCGGTTTAAAAAAAAATTAGCGTTATAAATCCACAGAGAGCTGCATGAAATAACGATGTTTAATATTACATAATAAGATCATAGTGTTACGAGCACATTAACACGCACGAAGTTCAGCACCGGCAAGGCGACGTGTTGATCGGATAAGATCAGAGCAAGAGAAGCTGCAATAATTAACCTATTTATGCAAGACACGTAGTGGTGAAGTATGCAAAGACGGATTTCTTTTCACCCAAGGAAAACGGGGATCGTATCCTTTTACCGTACAGTTGGAGCTCGCTCAGCCCATTTAGCCTACCTTGTGCACAAACGTGGCCGTAAAACATCAATCATCATCATCTCCTTTTACCAATGAACTGGTCCCTAGAAGTAGGCTACGTCTCTACTACTATATAGAGACAGCGAAAAACAACAACCACTTCTATCTAAATAGTTTTTCGCTTCGATGTTGTAACATCCCATATTCCGAATGCTGTTCTAACCGATGCATATATTATGCTTAGGTCACACAAACGTCCCACTTCTTGCCATTATATGTTACCATAACAACGCAACAACAATAACAACGACAACGCCGCAAACAAGTATTTGTAAGAATATTCATCCAAATGGAAACACTTCGTATGTCTACAGTTATCAATAAATAAATATGCTGCCCCCCAAACTGATCCTATAATTACATCAGAAAAACAGGTACGAGTTGTCTTGTAACAAGAAGTTATATATATATATATATATATATATATATATATATATATATTATAAGTGTTTAGTAAACACAGTACACAGGTAACTAGCTGTTCAGCAGTAATCATTAGCCTTCATCATATAGACTACAGGTATAAGTAAGCCCGATCCCTGTAATGTAGTTGTTATTGGGAGCTATTTCTCCATCAGCAATCTGAGGTCATCACCTTATCTTAGCCAATGTACGACATAACTCCTCAGAGAAAATAATATACATCATCTACCTCGGTATGAAATGTTTATAGTTCAGTTGTTTAGATCTTCGTATCCGGACTATTTGTGCCGTTTTCGCCCTCTACCGTCGAAATGTTGTAAATTCCTATATAGCTTTGATTCCTTCTTCTTGATGTTGTTGTTTTATTAGCTTCATCGTTCCGTCTATAAGCAGTATAATTTAGATCGCGATTGGGTGTAATAATAAGGGTAAAAAATAGGAAATCCGGTCGGTCGGGGTCAGTAAACGGGCTGAAGGTCGAAAATAAGAAACGACCCAGAAATAGGGATAATAATGTGTTCCTTTTGTTTAATAAATACATTTTCATAGTTATCTGCAACGTTTACTGTCCATCTGCTGCGTTTGTCGGCGTGTCTATATTGTGTAGGTGTGTGCACCTGCGTGCGTGTGCGTGCGTGCGTGTGTGTGGTGTTTAGTGCAGGAAATAATGAATTGTGGAAAATCCCCACAAAACAATCGATCGGCCAATTCTGCCTTCGCGCTGTCTGTCGCTTAATGATTTTCAAATCGTTTAAAATATGCCAAACCTAGATAACCGCCAGCGACGCCTACAGTACCCACACGATCCGGACATCAGCAGCAACAACAGCAACATCAACAACAACAGCAGTAATGCCGGAGTTACGAAGCTTGGTCCTTACCTATCCCGAGGAAGGATTATCATAAGACTCGGCCAGTTGTCCCTCGACCATCGACGTCTATTTTAGACTGGTATCTATCATTAGAAACAAGCTCGGTATCCAGTTTCGACGCCGCTGGTATACGTCGGCCTCGGGCGGAAATAAAATCACCGCAGCGCCTTCTGGCTGGCGCACCGCACCATCTTCCCGCCGCCATCGAGAAGCACGACCGTCGCTTGACCGAGATTTGGCCTCTTCTCGTCGTGATTTGCTCGCTCCGGCTCGCCGCGGCACGGCACGCCACGCACGGCACGGCGAAGCCATTAGCGAGCGAGTCGCCGAAAGTTCCGGATCTTCGGGAACTATATTTACGGATGGCTCTAAATAACCGGCACCGATCCGGCTGCGTGATATGTCTTTTTGTGGCTCTAGTTACGACGGACTCCATGTCCTGGCCAGATAGACTCGAAGCTCCTCCCTCTCGCCCGCCGATGCAAAGGAGAGAGGAGAAAAAACCAAACAACCTGTATCCCGTTGATCCCTATATAAAAGACCGACTCTGGATCCGGGATTTCTACCTGTTACCTGAGGGTTCTAAAATCCACACACACACACCGAGCCGACAAACGAGGCATTCCGGTACTTAATTCGTTAGATCGCCGATTCAAATTAAGTAAGTGGATTCTTTCAGGTTTATTCTATTTTTCATAACAATTGGCAGATCACAATAATATCCTATCACGGTGAGACAATGAGTAAAATATAGTAATTGAAAGCAGAACGATTTTATGTAGTTCTAAGTTAAATATTCATACTCTGGTTGAAAAGCGATTATCAATGTACAGCTTTATTTTGTGTTCATTTTAATTTATATGATGATTACCTAGCCCTTCCTATCCCTATGTTCCTGCTATAAGTGGATGCGTATTTCCGCATACGTTTCGAAACATAGTCACGCACGCACGCACATTATTTGGGATTTTTATGCTGTAAATGTCCCTTTGCTACAACAGAGCTGCCTCCCTCCATGGCCTAACTGTTAGCGCGGTTGGCCACATATCAATAGCAGCTGGGTTCGAACCCAGGCTGGGCTATGTCATACGGGGGTGTTTCATCTTTCGCTTCGCCTTATTACCGTTGGAGTTCGCTCGGCCCATTTAGCCTACCTTGTGCACAAAAGTGGACGTAGAACAGCAACATTTACATTTTTACATTTTCGGATAAGGAAGTGCATCGCAATGTAAAATATTTGACCAAACTAAGCAGATCTTTAATGTTACTGATTCGTGATAAATTTCCATCGGCCCCATGACATGTCATTATAGTAAAGTCAGCATGTGTAAATGAATCATTTATACTAGAATTGAAGCTGAAGTCGGGAGTTCGATTTAATTGAACCTTCTTCCGTCGTTCGTTCGTTTATAGGTCGACATGGACAAAACGAAGGAGGAATTCGTGCAGTTCATCAGGCACGCGATGATGGACAAGTCGTCCAACGAATTCATCGAGTTCTACCAATTCCTGATCAACTGCTTCGTCCGAGCCGACTCAAAC